>JAXIVH010000040.1:1428223-1436286 GCA_036785325.1 Urophycis tenuis | reverse complement strand
CGGCCGGCGCTCTGAGGGACGTGCTGACGCCGCGACGCCAGAGGGAAACGGGCTCATCAGATATAACGGGATGTTGTTTGTACCTCATCACTGCAGAGTGCTAACAGTGTGTTTGCATACAAACACATGTATACATGCACACACACACACACACACACTGGTATCTGTATAAACACACACACTCACATATAATCAGAAGGACATTGTACATGATCATGCGTGCAGCTGTTAGCATACATGAACACGCGTGTGAGATAAACTACAGAGGTTAATTAAGGTCACAGAGGGATGGAGCAGTGTGTGTGTGTGTGTGTGTGTGTGTGTGTGTGTGTGTGTGTGTGTGTGTGTGTGTGTGTGTGTGTGTGTGGTGTGCAGAATCTGTGTGTCAGCACGGGGTGCAATGTGACAAGTATAAACACAAACACACACACAAACACACACACACACACACACACACACACACACACACACTCACACACACACACACACACACACACACACAGACATGACTCCTTTACAGAGTGAGAATACAGAAGAGCAGAACAAATAACAGTTAGAGGAGTGTAAATGAGAGGACAGGAGAGATGAGAAACTGGAGGGGGTAGGGAGGGAGGAGACGACGAGAGAGAGAGGAGAAGAGTGGAGGAGAAGAGTAGGATAGAAGGGAGGGGAGGAGTAGGAGAGGAAAGAAGAGAAGGGGGAGGAGAGGAAATAAGAAGAGACACAAGAAGAGGAGAGCAAGGAGGGAGGAGAGGAGAAGACAGGTAAAGAGGAGTATAGGAAGGAGGAGCAGAGGAGAAAACTCAGCGTGTGTGTGTGTTGACCGGTTTCGGGGGTCCAGCTGATTAATTTGTGACAGGGGGATTCGGTAGAGCGGGGTCCTGAATGTGTGCTCTAATTTATATGGTAATCTTCTTGAAGGCTTCGCAGCATACGAAACTCTTTATAATCTACACCTCCCCACCACACCTGTCCTGCACACACACACACACCACGCACGCACACACACACACACACACACACACACACACACACACACACGCACACACACACACACACACGCACACACGCACACTGCACGCACGCACACACACACACACACACACACACACACACACACACGTACACACACACACACACACACACACACACACACACACACACACACACACACACACACAAAACACACACACACACACACTCACACACACACATACACTTGTGCACATGTGCATGTGCATCCATGCTTACACAGAATCACATTGGTGAACACATGACTCACTCTGTGTAATGCTGACATTGTAAATGACTTCACCACATAAGCCACATTGAAAGCTAGTAGGAAAAAACAGCTGCAGAAACCCAAACAGCTCTACCCGAGACTGTGTGTGTGTGTGTGTGTGTGATGTGTGTGTGTGTGTGTGTGTGTGTGTGTGCTGGGGGTGTGACGACAGCGGTTAAACCCCCTGAAACAACGTTGTCATGGAAACAAGCCGCGACCAGACTGGTTCCTGGTTCCCGCTCCGAAGGCCCGGCAGAGCAGAATCACAGGTGAGGCAACGCTCCAAATAAAAGTCATTATGAAGATCACACGTCAAATCTTTACCCTCTCCGCCTCTCTGGCCTGCCTCCACCCAGCGCTGGTTACACTGCCCACAGACCAACTGAAATATTCACATTAGCCTAACGCGGCCTTTATAGCCATTCATTATCTCATTAGAATGCTGAAGGGAATTTGCCAAAATGGCTAAATATAGTGGCCCCTCCCATGTACGTGTGTGTGTGTGTGTGGGTGTGTAGTTGTGTGTGTATGTGTGTGTTGTTATCTGTGTGTAGTTTTATGTTTGCAGTTATGCAGAGTGCATGTGTGTGTGTGTGTTGTGTGTGTGTGTGTGTGTGTGGGGTGTGTATGTTTGTGCTCTAAACATGTGTTAGTGTGTGTGTGTGTGTGTGTGTGTGTGTATGTTTGTGCTCTAAACATGTGTTAGTGTGTGTGTGTGTGTGTGTGTGTGTATGTTTGTGCTCTAAACATGTGTTAGTGTGTGTGTGTGTGTGTGTGTGTGTGTGTGTGTGTGTGTATGTTTGTGCTACTGAACATGTATTAGTGTGTGTGTGTGTGTGTGTGTGTGTGTATGTTTGTGCTCTGAACATGTGTTAGTGTGTGTGTGTGTGTGTGTGTGTGTGTGTGTGTGTGTGTGTGTAATCCTATAATCCTTGTGGAGCTGGGCTGTCAGCATCACAAAGAAGGCCAGGGGGTCTAAACGGTCTGAGGGAGAGACAGTAGGTGATGTGTTGTTGCTATTGTTGTTGTTTATTGTTGGTGTTGATGTTTACTGGGATGGGATATCAAAGCCCCCTGAGCTGGAAGGAAATATGAACTGAAGGACTTAAGAGCGGAGGAGAGGAAGGTGAGAAGGAAGGAGAAAAGGATGGAAGGAGGGATGTGAGGACAGAAGGAAGGAGAAACAGATGGAAGAAGGGAGCAGGGGAGAGGACTGACAGAAGTCAGGAAGAGGAGAGAATAGAAAGGACGGAGGATGGACGGATGAGCTGAAGGAGCAAAGAGCAGGATTCAGGAGGATGGAGGGAAGAACAAAGGACAGGAACTACCTGAGGAGGACAAAGTATGGGAATGTGTGTGTGTGTGTGTGTGTGTGTGTGTGTGTGTGTGTGTGTGTGTGCGTGTGTGTATGTGTGTGTGTGTGCGTGTGTGCTTGTGTGTGCGTAGTGCACTGTGTGTGTGTGTGTGCGTGTGTGCTTGTGTGCGTGTGTGCGTGTGTGTGTGCATATGTGTGTGTGTGTGTGAGTGTGTGTGTGCGTGTGTGTGAGCGTGTGTGTGCGTGTGTGTGTGTGTGTGTGTGTGTGTGTGTGCGTGTGCGTGCCTGTGCGTGTGTGTGTGTGTGTTAGTGTACTCCCCCCCTCCACCAGTGAGCAGGTCCCGTATCTCCACGTCGGTGGTCTTGTGCATGTGCGTGCACATGTGTGCGTGTGTGTGAGCGCATGTGTGTGTGTGTGTGTGTGTGTGTGTGTGTGTGTGTGTGTGTGTGTGTGCGTGCGTGTGTGTGTGCGTGTGCGTGTGCATGCCTGTGCGTGTGTGTGTGTGTGTGTGTGTGCGCGTGTGTGTGTGCGTGTGCGTGTGCATGCCTGTGCGTGTGTGTGTGTGTGTGTGTGTGTGTGTGTGTGTGTGTGTGTGTGTGTGTGTACTGCCCCCTCACCAGTGAGCAGCTCCCGTATCTCCACGTCGGTGGTCTTGCGCAGCAGGCGCACCAGCGCGGGGATGCCGCCGCAGTTCTTCAGGGCGATCTTGTTGTCGTCGTTGGCCTTGCCGTACACCAGGTTCCTGAGGGCCCCGCAGGCGCTGCGGTGCACGTCCGTCATCCGGTGGTCCAGCAGGTCCACCAGCAGCTGGATGCCCCCCTGACGACGGATCTGGAGGACGAGGAGGAGGGGGAGGAAGGGAGGAGGAGTGGAGGTGAGGAGGTGGATGGTGAGGTAGGAGGTGGAGGAGGTGGAGGTGGAGGGGGAGGTGGAGGGTGGGAGGAGGAGGAGAGGTGGAGGGTGAGGTGGAGGTGGTGAGGTAGGGAGGGAGGTAGGGTGAGAAGGTGGAGGAGGTGGAGGGAGAAGGGTGGCGGGGAAGGAATTGGGAGGAAGCATGAGTGTGAGGGAGAAACACCATGAGGCAGAAAGGGAGTAAATGAAATGGAGGAGGGAGGGAGGAGTAATGGATGGGAGGATAAGGAGGAAGGGAGGGTCAACAAGGGCAGGCTCTAACAGCTGACTATGGTGCTCTTCCATGGAGTCTCCTCTACCTCCCCCTCCCTCCCTCCCTCCTCCTCCCTCCTCACAAACAGGAAGAAGTGGATTGTTGAACAGCATCAGGACAGAGCAACACTCTGCTGGAGGAGGACATTGTCCTGCAGCTTTCAGTGAAGCCACAGCCAGAAAACTGCAAAATGATTACAGCCTATAAGCCTGGATATACAAAGCCTGATTATATATGTATGGATGTGGCAAAATCCTATTGATACAATCTTCCATAGTGTCATTAAGGCACTATTATTGTTATTAATATTATTATTATTATTATTATTATTATTATTATTATGCACCTGTTCTTATGTAACGCCTGATAGATGTTTATTATGCATGTTCTGCTTAAGAAAGACATGGCCATGAATCTGAATGAGGGCTGCATTGCACTGTGAATGCTCTTCAATATGGACAGACAGACCATGCATTTGTATTTGTTCGGGTGTGTATCCTTGTGTTTGCTTAAATGTGTCTGCCTCTATGTGTATCTATCTATCCTGCAAGGTGATGATGACATGCATTATTCGATCTGTGTCCCTCCTGTTCCAATCCATTTGTGTCCACACACCTTATAATTGCCGTTTAGCAAGGCAATTGAAAGATCTACACCACACAAGACTATGCTAACCATACAGGCCAAAATAAACATGCAATCCATGCTAACCAGACTGGCTACACTTACCACGCAAGCTATGCTAACCATGCTAATCATACTGGCTACACTAACCATGCAAGCTGTGCTAACCATACTGGTTAAACTTGCCACACATGCTATGCTAACCAAACTGGCTATACTAACCACACAATCTATGCTAACCAGACTGGCCACAGTAACCTGCATTAACCACATCAACCACAGCAGCCAAGCTGAGCCCACGAGCCACACGGAACACACTTAGCCATGCTAACTTCGCTATGTCACTCTTATCCCGCTAACCACGACAGTACCTCAGACTTGATCTTGTTGTCCCCGAAGCAGAGGTGCTGTAGGTAGGGCCGCTGCGTTGGACTGCACTGAAGGGAACTGGTGCTGCAACATCTGGATCACTTCTGGCAGCTCTGGGTCCCTCCAGCCAAACTCCCTGCAGGGACAGAGACATGGACAGAGAGAGAGAGAGAGAGAGAGAGAGAGAGAGAGAGAGAGAGAGAGAGAGAGAGAGAGAGAGAGAGAGAGAGAGAGAGAGAGAGAGAGAGAAGAGAGGGAGAGAGAGAGAGAGAGAGAGAGAGAGAGAGAGAGAGAGAGAGAGAGAGAGAGAGAGAGAGAGAGAGAGAGAGAGAGAGAGAGAGAGAGAAGAGAGGAGAGAGAGAGACACACACACAGACAAAAAGAGAAAGAGTAAGACAGAGAGAGAGAGATTGACTTTATTGATACAGACAGAACAGAATTCGCAGGTGTGTTTTTGTGTATAGATGTGCTTGTGCATGTGTGTGCGTGTTCATATGCATGTGTGTGTCTGTGAATTTTTCTGTTTATGTATGCAGGTGTGGAAGTGTGTGTGTGTGTGTGTGTGTGTGAAGCTAACTCTGTAAGCAGCCCAGGCAGCTTGGCTACCTACTGTTACCCTGATTGAAAACGCCAGCCAAGATGGAGAGAGAGAGAGAGAGAGAGAGAGAGAGAGAGAGAGAGAGAGAGAGAGAGAGAGAGAGAGAGAGAGAGAGAGAGAGAGAGAGAGAGAGAGAAAGACCAATGGATAAACAAGGCGAAACAATAAAGACAATGTTATGAATAGGCTAGAATGGGCTGTTAGTATTATTTCGTAGTTTTATTATTTATTTATTTATTATTTAGTATTTATTATGGCAGCAATATAATAGATAGGGGTAGTAGCACTACATTTATTATGGCAAAAATAGAATAGATTTTGGGTGGTAGTACTACATTTATTATGGTAACAATAGAATAGATTGGGGGTGGTAATACGACGTGTATTATGGTAAAAATGTAATAGAATGGGGTGAAAATACTATGGGTATTATGGTAAGAACTTGAATAACCTTCAAGCCACGGCTTCACCTGATTGGTTCTGGTGTGGCTGGTCACCAGCACCACAGCTGGCTTTGTACAGAAAGCCTACTGTTTTCCCTGTGAAGGAGCTTACATCTGCATCTGTTGTTGCATTGTGTGATCATGCCCGTCGCATCTCAACATGGTTTAGTTGTTTGTTTATTCCTGTCACGGTGGTGTTTGGTCTGGGGTTTATTTTTGGGCTGCGTGGAACTAACTTCTCCCACACAGAAACAGACAAGAAAAACGAAAATTAGTCCTCCGATTTAAAAGGACAATACCAGTCTGGATGATCAAGCCAACAGAAGCATCTGTTCCAGCTTCACTCAATTATCTATTTGCAACATAATAATAATCAATTAGTGTGCGGGCCTTGGTGAATGTAAACAAGAGCCACCCAGCAGCCAGCCAGCTGTGTTGGTAGAGCTGTTCTGGTGGAGCCCAGACCAGCACGGCCTGATCTCCCGGCCCAGCGTTGTCCTCGGCTAGCTCTCTGCCTCACTGGAACATCCAGATAGATGCTGGAGTGTTAAACATTGTTTTTATCCTGGCCGCGCAGAAAAGCAACACTGAAGGTGCTGATGGGCTGACGGATTAGCGGGGGTTCTCTGTCTGACGCACGGGCATCTTTTTAACGTTTACCCCGTTTATCCCAGAGAAGAAGAGTGAACGAATGGCTTGTTTCATTCACTGAAAGTTTCTCCTTAACCCCTGCCTCTCTCTCATCCTCCCTCTACCTCTCTCTATCACTTCAGATGTCTCTCTACCACTCCCGCCCTAGGGCAGACGTGACAGCGAGGCGGAGTCCCGGTGTGGAAGCGGTTCTGTTAGTTATCATGTGAACAGAGCAGCGTGCGGCCTGCTGACTAGGAGATGATGTAACCTTGTGTAAGTCACCTCTCAGGTTAATTGTTCTGTCACAGCGCCGACGTCACGGCTCAACGGACACGGTCAGCTGGGCGCACGCCTGTGTGCGTGTCTGTAAGTAGTATGTAGTGCATGCTGGTGTGTGCTCATATGTGCCAGCATTAATTGAGATGTTTCAGGGTGTGTGTGCATGCAGGGTTGTACCGAGCTAACATGTGTGTGTGTGTAGTGTGCATGTGTGTAATGCATTTGTGTGTGTGTGTGTGTGTGTGTGTGTGTGTGTGTGTGTGTGTGTGTGTGTGCATGTGTGTGTGTGTGTGTGTGTGTGTGTGTGTGTGCATGTGTGTGTGTGTGTGTGTGTGTGTGTGTGTGTGTGTGTGTGTGTGTGCATGTGTGTGTGTGTGCGTGTGTGCGTGTGTGTGTCGTGTGCGTGCGTGTGTATGTGTGTGTGCGTGTGTGTGTATTTGTGGTGCAGTGTGTCTATGTTCTTTAATGTGATAAGATATGGATGGAAGGGCATCAGCAAACTCGTGTTCAACACATATTGAATTAGCACTAGCGATGTTGCCATAGCTTTCTGGCATTAGTCACCTAGAATTAGCTATACTGTCACAGCTATCTAGCCTTAGCTGTCTGGCATTAGATGGCACCAAGTGATGAAAATATTATGCTGATGTGAATAGCACATCAGAAACGTTCCCCACATTTCTGTCATTGTGAGAAAAAGGTGTTACTCTAAATGGTGTAGAGTTGGCCAGACAGAGCAGATTACATTTTGATTATTATATGAAAACTATATCCTCAAGCCCACATACTCAGGGAGTATCCTTTTGCATTCTGGCTACTTACCGAGTAGTAAGTAGTAAGCAAGTAGTTTTTGTTGTTATCTAAAACAGTTTCCTATACCGTATAGTCTTGGACCAAAGCCATCGAGAAACTGTCTATTTATTCACTTCATCTAAATTAATCTGGGAAAACGATATAAGCAGGAAGGGTATGGGCAGTAAAGTGCTGTATCAACAGCCTTAGCTGTTGATACAGCTGACTTAGAGCTGACTTTAGGAAGAGGAAGAGCATACACTGTTTATATCTGAAGTCTGTATCAACATGCTAAAGTGGATGCTTTCACAGAGTTCTGAATTACCGCCAATGAAAAGACCTGAAGACCTGTATGCTGTGTTCATGAGGTGTTCTGAGACCTGAAGAACCCATTGTGTGTGTATGCTGTGTTCATGAGGTGTTCTGAGACCTGAAGCACCCAGTGTGTGTGTCTGCTGTGTTCATGAGGTGTTCTGAGACCTGAAGCACCCAGTGTGTGTGTGTCTGCTGTGTTCATGAGGTGTTCTGAGACCTGAAGCACCCATTGTGTGTGTCTGCTGTG
>JAXIVH010000040.1:1395723-1410723 GCA_036785325.1 Urophycis tenuis | reverse complement strand
ATTCTGTTTCATTTCAACATCAAAGTGGTGGGTTTTTAAGGCGAGTTTTGCGTTATCGAGGAACCGAGGCCTCTGACGCTGAACGCGGCCGTCGTCTGGCTGACAGTCACAGCCCAGGTTAGCATTTTTAATAGTGCGCCTCATTAGCCGCTCCAATGTCAGCGAGGAAGGTCCTTCCCCCTCCCTGAACGCTGCTGCTGCTGGCGCCGGCGGGTTGCCAGGGGAACCGAGGCCGCGCTAGCCTCGCGTGCGCCCGGGATGCTATTTTGGCGGCGAGCGGCCGTCCACGTCTCTGCCAATGGGCCAATGGAGTGTGAGCGAGCGGCGTTGGCGTGTCCGCCGCGCGACGGGCCGACATGGCGGCACGCAGTGTGCATTGTTTACTGTCACACGGGATCGCCTCAACGCTACTGTAAGGCACACACAGCGCTGCCTTTGTAGCAGGCAGCGTGGAGCAGCGTAGCGTGAACGCTAACTGTCCTACTTAGCCCTCGCGGTGGAACTTGCTATTATTAGGTTTTTCTCTTAAAGACACGATAATAAGAAACGAGGAAAACAACATTAATCAACTCTGACTCACTGCAATACTAAATCACAGAGGATACTAAAGAGAGGCCACATCAGGAGGACTTTTTAAAGGAGGGTTTGTGGAAGCGCCCGAGCGAGTACAGTAACACACGCACACATGCACACATGCACACATGCACACACACACACACACACACACACACGCTCAAGACCAACCACTCACTTTCTGTATTGACATGTTTGAAACTTTCATGAGCTGTGGATGTATTGACCCCCATTGGAAACGACCTCAAACCGCCCCCCCCCTCCACCTCCATCACTCTGTATCCAAAAAGTGTGTACTCACAGAGAGCAAACACTGAATATATCTTATAATGGAGTTCCTTCAGGTATTATTTATAGATATAAATATATCTGTGTATGTGTATAAACCATGTAATATTCATACCTGTGAAGATTTGTGTATCTAGGTGGAGTGTGCCTGTCTGTGTGAGTGTATGTGTGTATGTGTGTTTCTGTGTGTGTGCCTGTGTGTGTATGTTTGTGTGTGAGAGTGTTTGTGTGTGAGAGTGTTTGTGTGTGTGTGTGTGTGTGTGTGTTTCTGTGTGTGTGTGTGTATGTGTACGTGTTGTGTGTGCGTGTGTGTGCGTGTGTGCGCATGCATGTGTGTGTGTGTGTGTGTGCACACATGAATGAGTGCACACGTATGCATGGGGTGTCTGCTGCTTCCTAGGCGAGGCTACATTAGCATATCAAACCAACAGCAAGGCTAAGCAGGCCTCCTGACAGCCAGAGCCTCCCCTGGGAGCTCCTCCATAGAACACCATCAAACACACAGAGGGGCGAGAGAGGGAGGAGCGCATGGGGAGCCGCAGAGAGAGAGAGAGAATGGGTGGGTCATTCCACATCTAAGTTGCTGTAAATTGTGAGCGCCAGCGCGTGGCGTTTGACAGCAGGCGTGTGCAGCCTGTCTCCTCGAATCTTCCTAAGCCGGTGGTATGGGCCTTCATTCTGTTACACCTGTGTGATCGTGTCTGAACCCTCACCTGTTTTTATTCTGTTACACCCGTGTGATCGTTTCTGAACCCTACTCTGTATCACCCATGTGATCACGGTTGAGCTCTAAGTTTATTCTGTTAGGGCCATGTGATGTGGGCCATGTGACGTGTTTAAACCCTAGCCTGGTAAAATTCCTTTACATGATGGGAGCTGAAGTTAGATTAACTGTCTGGCATGAATAGACATTCAGAGATACATGGGTAAACTGCAGACAGACAGACAGACAGACAGACAGACAGACAGACAGATAGATAGATAGATAGATAGATAGATAGATAGATAGATAGATAGATAGATAGATAGATAGATAGATACATAGATAGATAGATACATAGATAGATGGATAGATAGATAGATAGATAGATAGATAGATAGATAGATAGACAGACAGACAGACAGACAGACAGACAGACAGACAGACAGACAGGCAGACAGGCAGTCTTACTGTCTCCAGCGGAGAACTCCTGGGTGTCCAGTATGCCAGACTCCTGCAGGGAACGGATGCAGGAGTCCACCAACTCCAGACCTGTGGTCAGCTCCTCCTCAATGTCCTTCTGGCCGTCTGCACACACACATACAAATACACGCACACACACACACACACACACACACACACACACACACACACGCACGCACGCACGCACACACACACACACACACACACACACAAACACACACATACACACACAAACAAATTATATCAAATAAAAGTGAACTAATCAGGCTAAGGAAGGAATTGGTTCTGCTTGATCCAGTCATAATCAAATGAATAAATAAATAACCAGACACTGATCATCACACAGTGAACACTAGAACACAGAACAAAGACGTCGCCCCCACATCGCCCAGGTTCCCATGAGCAAGGCACTACAAAGACTGCTCTCAGGCTTCAAACATGCGATGAGTACAGGAGGTGTTTCACCATTTTTCAGCAGCCCTCAAATTTACTTGAACTGAATCCAAAATATGAACAAATACATTAAAAAGCAATTCCCAGTGCTGCTGGAATTATGTGGTGAAAGATTTATAAGAGTTATGTAAGTGCAGAAAAAAACCTATTGGACTGGGGTTTTATTTTTTAATCAGTGCTCGACATGAACCACTGCAGCACCAACGTGAGACGTAAAATTGTGGCATAATGTCTCTGTTATCGTTTAGCACTTGATACTCTTTATGAGGGAACACATTAAAGAGGGATCTCCAACTACAACAACATCTCTATGGACTAGCATCTTATAGTACCTCTACCTTGCGTGTGTGTGCATGTGTGTGTGGGCGGGCGTGTCTGGTGAGTGTGTGTGTTTGTGTGTGCACGTGCACTCCGGCCACCCAAGCCAGTCGTATACATAATGTATATAGCCTATAGCACTATCAGGCTTCAAAATAACAAGACAAATATCTATTATGGTCAGTTTTGTGAGATTTTACCTTGGTTGTTCCATCGGAACTTGTCCTCTGCTGAACTGTAAAGAAAACAGAGAGGAAGAGCCAGGTTAGGAGAGCCATTTGAACAAACGTTCTCTACATGTTCATCTGTGATTCGTGCAAACAAGCTACACTTGCATTGGTCGATGGAAGCCACGCCTAGACGCCCACCCACAGCGCATACACTCACTAACACCTATGCACACATACACATATGCAGCTTGGTGCCTAATATAAACTTATTAGCCATACGATTTTCTCATAAATAATAGGCTTTTGATGTCAAGATTGAGTGGTTGTTTTTCTTGAATCTTCTTTAAACACCATGTTGACCCAGAGGCTTCAAATCATTTGGTTCATCCAAGAATTTGGATGACTATAGACTGTAATAACTAATAATTAAACAATGCTCCAAAAAGCCACCATGGAGCATTGATTGTCACAGCCGTGTGACAGTCGTATGGCCACGGTGCTGATTATCATGCTAGCTCCACTCTAGCATGTAGCACCTGCAAAATATCCAATAAATACATGCAGAAATCAATTTGGTGGAAGTCTCTATCAAAAACATACGAACACTACCATGAGCACATGCATTCTCAGCATGGGCCTTGTTCACCTAGCGGCCATCTTGGATCCAAACACTAGACGGGTGGGGGGAGATGAGCACAGAATTATTGGTCCAGAACCAAGATGGTGGCTAGGTGAATATGTTATTTCGACTCCATTTCGGACTCCGCACCACGTAAACTTATATTGGATTGGTCTTCACCACCTATTTCCTTCTCTGTGTTACAATACTAGGTGAGAGATGTTGATGGGAATCATCTGTGACCATCATGTTAAATCATGTCAAATGTTGTTTCTAAATTTCTATTAAAAGTAGTAGTAGTGGTATCTTTAGTTTTGTTTTGATGTAGTACTTTATAATACTCCACATCACATACAGTGTTCATGTAGTCTAATCCAATCTAATCTAATCTAATCAAAGCATGACATCTGTTATATATCTGACAGTTTTAAATACCAACACAAATTTGCTAGTTTCAAAGTAAAGTGTTCTACAATTTAATGGCAACTCTAAATGTATGGGTGTTGCTAAAATCCGTGATAAATGAAACCTCCCTCTTTCTTGTTCTAAAGTCTGCATATTTTCAACAGTTGGCTCTGAAACGTAGAATATTTACAACCGGTCACGGCTAACGCTAAGACTAGCACGAATGCTATATTCACTCCCAGCGGACGGCCGACAGATGCTCATAAATCCTGGCAGTGATTGTCTATTTTATTGTGTTGGGAGTGTCTGCAGATCTGTGTGTGTGTGTGTGTGTGTGTGTGTGTGTGTGTGTGCATGTGTATGTCTGTGCGTGCTTGCGCGTGTATGTGTGTGTGTGTGCGTGCGAGTGTGTGTGTGTTGTAACACTTAATTGTGATGGGGAGCGAAGCGGCACGTGTTAATGTGATCTTGTGACGCCAGAGCAGGGCCCTCATTTATCAGCCATTACAGCGGTAAACAACACACACACACACACACACACACACACACACACACACACACACACAGAGTCTGCTCCCTAATCACCAGACAAAGCCTGGGCCGTTCAATAGGACCAGACTGGGAGGAACAGAGAGAGACGAGTTGGACTGGACTATCATCAGCGGTGCACGCGGCCGGGCCTGACAATCACAGCTCTGCTGCTCACAGAGACTCAAGCACTGGATGTACTGGAAAACAAGGGCTTGAGACAAAGTAGTCGAATTACTCATCTTGAGCAGCCTTGCATAACCTCCACAAGTTGGTGAGTGCGGGAGTGAGGCACGTACAGAACAATGAAGTCCTACTTTTAGCTTACAGACTGGGCCAGAGTTAACCAGACCAGGCATTACGAGTCTACAAGTCTACAGTAGACTTGAGCAGACCACACCAGGCTAGACCAGAACTGACTAGACTAGGCTAGACTAGACGAAACCAGACTAGACCAGACCCAACCAGACTAAACCAGAACAGACAAGACTAGGCTGGACTACACTAAAACAGACTAGATCAGACCAGACTAGACTAGACTACACCGAACCAGACCAGGCTAGACTAGATTACAACGAACCAGACCAGGCTAGACTAGGCCAGACTAGAATAGACTAGACTAGACTAGACTAGACAAGACATTGACTAGACCAGACCCAACCAGACCAGACCAGACCAGACCAGACCAGACCAGACCCAACCAGGCTAGACCAATCCAAACCAGACCAGAACTAAAAAACACTATCACAGCGTGAGGGGCAGAAATCCAGTAGAACATCACTGGTCTGACTAAACCAAACAGTAGAATTAGAAACTGGAGCCACAGCTCTGACACATCAGGTCTGGAAAGCTGTAATTCACTGATTAAAGAACATGGATTTAATGCCTGCAAACCCAGAGTGGGGCACAAGAACCCAGCTATGGTCCCTCCCTCGCTCCACTTTTCTCCCCCCCTTCCATCCCTCCCTCCCTCTGTCTCTCTCTCTCTCTCTCTCTCTCTCTCTCTCTCTCTCTCTCTCTCTCTCTCTCTCTCTCTCTCTCTCTCTCTCTCTCTCTCACTCGCCCACCTGGTATACCTGATATGAACTCGGAAAATAGAGTCTCCCTCCCTCCTCCCCTCCCTCCCACCTTTCTGGCCCGCTCTCTCTCTCTCCCCCTCCATCCCTCTCTCATCCCCCATCACGTCTCTGAGCTCCCACCCCTCCTTCGCACTCTCTCTACCTCCCCCCTCTGACCAGCCTCCCTCTGGCTCTCCCACCCTCTCACCCGCTCTCATCCTGCCCCCCCCCCCCCCACATCACCATAGTTACCAGTGTTAGAACAGGCCAGCGGCAGACAGAGCAGGCCGTCCCTAGAATCACCGCCATGGCCGGCGCAGCGGGACACTTCATCAAGGCTAATGATACCCACCTAATGGGCGTCGCAGTGTGTGTGTGTGTGTGTGTGTGTGTGTGTGTGTGTGCGTGTGTGTGTGTGTGTGTGTGTGTGTCTATATGCATATGTGGCGTGTGTAGATATACTGTATATGCATAATCCTGGGCTCACAGATGTCGCTCACAGATGTAGCTGCGGTGTGGCTCCTCAGTCTAACTGGACATTCAAAGACGTTCATGTGTCTTGAATATCAGCTCAACACGTTCAAACTGTGGGTGTGAAATACAAAATGATCCCATTGCGTTGTAGGACTTTATTACTGCTTAAACGTGTCACCGCCTATGGGAATTAACACAGGGAACACCTAAGGTGCATGCGCACCCACACACACACATGCACACTTGCACACACATACACACAGACACATGCATGCACACATATGTAGTAATTTCAGATGCATTGTTGTACTACAGGATCCCTGAAATATGGGGTGATCCAAAATTCACAGCATCCACAAGTGTGTGTGTGTGCATGTGTGTGTGTGTGTGTGTGTGTGTGTGTGTGTGTGCTTGTGTGTGTGTGTGTGTGTGTGCGTGTGTGTGTGTGTGTGTGTGTGTGCTTGTGTGTGTGTGTGTGTGTGTGTGTGTGTGTGTGTGTGTGTGTGTGTGTGTGTGTCTGTCCACCAGCGATACACACCCTCATTAGTGCATCTTAAACAAGCGTTGTTTGGCCAATGATGGTCATAATGCATAATTAGGACACAAATACAGGCGGGCCCACGCCGGTAATGCTGGGTAATTTCCAGGTATAATGGCTGGTTGCCATCAGTCTGCAGCCTCTGTGTGTCCCACCTGGTTCGATACTGCCAGCCAATCACACGCTTTACTTTCATTTTCACTTTAAAGGGCACATTAAGCCATTGGCCACCATTTTCCAGAGAAAATAGGTATTGTCGGAAATTGGTCGCTATCTTCCGACCTTCTGTTCAGGCAACATTGCTCTCCATTACAGAGAAGCCCTGGACTGCTGCTTATGGGGGGAGGGGGGGGGGGATAAATAAAGATCGATGAAGAGGAGAAGATGAGGGTAAGCAAAAGGAGAGACGAGGGGAGGACGAGGGGGTGGGAGGAAGAGGGTGAATGAGACAGCAGAAGGCGAGAGAGAAAGACAGATGAGAGAGGGAGAGAGACATAGGAGGAGAGTAATACAGAGAATAACAGAGAAGAGATTCAGAAAGAGAGGGAGAGAGAGAGTGAGGAAAGAGTGAGAGACAACGACTCGAGCCAGCGAGAGAGAGAGAGAAAGTTAAGATAGAGGGAGAGAGAATGAGAAATTGAGTATTGGAGAAAGACACACTAATAGATTAAGAAAGAAAAAAGAAAGAAAGAAATAGAATAAGAGGAAGAGAAAGGAAATCAACGAGGGAAATCAGTTTGATTGAATAGCCGTTGGTTTATACGAGGGAACGCCAGACATGGCTATAAAATAAAAAGGAGGCTGCTGCTTTTATGTGCCCAACAGAGACTCTTTAAAGCTGGTGTATGTTCCCTTCTCACCTTTCTCCGACTGAATGTTATCTGTTGCTGCTGCCGGGCCAGAGGACCAGACACCACTGTGATGCTGCTGCAGAACAGGGTCACCCCGAAACGCCCACACCAAGGAGGTAAAATAACACAAAAGCCTATCTTGATTTTCATGGTAACAGAACAACACTATTGGGGATAACTCAGTGTTGTTGGTGATTATATTTTCATTCAGAAAAGTTCAGGAGGCGGTTGTTGAAAGAAAGCATTCAGCGGCTGTGATCCGGACGTTGGGGGAGGTTTAAAACACAAAGCAGAAGGAATCACTGCCACCACTCTTACTAGTTTATATTTAGTCACTGAGCAGGTGCTTTTATTCAAAATAATTTCTTCCATTTTAGACATGTCATGAAGGAGCAGGCAGAGGTCAGAGCATCTTCCTCAAGACTCTGTCGGCCATCGGGCGTCTTCCCCGCAACCTGAGCGCTTCTCTCCGGCCCCTGAGCCGAAAGGCCCCGAATCAGAGCGCTGAGACCAACCAACACATGAGCCCTGTGTGTGTCGGCGCCCGGCCGCCTGGCTTCAGAGGCCACCACAATGAAGCCTCCCCTCACTGCCCGCGGGCTCCAGGCGTCTGCCCACACAGACCTGCCTGCTGAGAGGCCCAGCCCCGCAGTGCAGCAGGGGTCCAGGCCGCGGAGCAAGGCCACGTTGTTGTTGTTGTTGTTGTTGTTCTGGATGCGGCTGCCCCCGTGTCGGCTGCTTTACAAGCAATATATATATATATATATATATCTATATATATATATATATATCTATATATATAGATAAATATATATTGTATGGAAAATTGACTCATGCTGAAGGGATGCTGGGTGCAAGCATCTCTCTCTCTCCCCAGAGGTGCTTGTAATGTACGCACGCCATTCAGAGACACATGATTTTTCACTTGTTTCCTCTCTACTGTGCGTGCAAAAAAAAACAAAAAAGCGCATCCAGGGAGTCTGGATGCGTTCCTAAATGGGGCTGTAATTAGGGGGGGGGGGGGGGAGGGCTACGGGCTAATTCAAGCTAATTCAAGCTAGCTTCCTGTGCGCTCCGCACCGAAGAAAAGACCCGGTGTAGCGGAGTAGCGGGAAGCCGCTAACACGTGTCATCATCCTTAGCGTAGCCCCGCTCAGCTAATGACAGCGGCGTTTGTAAAGTCAGCCTCTCCAGGGAAGCGCGGCGCCTGAATGTGCGGCGGCGGCGGCGGCGGTACGGGAGGTTGAAAGCACTTCAAAGAGCCGGTAAAGCCGCTGGATGAGACAGCCCACAGCAGCACAGGCAGCGGAGGCGGCCCTGGTGGTAGCGGCGTGGCGCGCTAAGCTACTTAAGACAGCGATGCATGTGTTGTACTGGATGTTAGCGCGCTGCTCAACAGGGTGGTGTGATACTTTCACAATATTTCTGGCATGTGTTATGGATGTTTTAAAAAATTTACATCTGGATCTATCTCCGTTTTAGTTAAAAGACTACTATTTTGCGTATGTAGTTCAGCGAAATCACAGGACACATATCACATCACGTGACATGCTATCATGTGACAAGCCCGCCGAGAACTTCAACAGTGTTCTCAGCAGCTTTGACGCGGGGGTCCAGTTGTACTAAAAAGAGCGTCTCAGGCATATCCCTGGACAGCTATTGTCTACTTTTAATTAGCCCTACAGTCTGGGCTGGGAGATACGGAGGACCCCACGGTTCTCATTAACCGAGCGTTATCAAGTCCCAGGGCCCAGAATCTCCTTATTGGGCTTTGTGTTGAGACGGCCCGACATTGTCCTGCAATTATATAGGTACTGCTGGCCGCTCTGGCTGCTCTGTGCGTACGCGCCCAGAGAGATGGGACAGTTTAGCGGGTTTAAGATGCCAGTGGGTTCAAGAGACGGTAAAGATGCTTGACAGAGTTGTCATGTGGTGCCGCCATGCTAGAATCACCCGAGGTTCCCCCACATTGACGAGTTGCCAACGTAGATTTAATTGAATGGGGGGGTGTGTTGGGGTTGGGGCGGGGGGGGGGGGGGAATGAAAAGCAATGCTTGCAAATGCCATCGCCAAATCCAATTAGCCCTGTTTGAGTGCAATCAATTGTAATGATTTTGCCTCATTTGCACTTTGAATTTTTTAATATAATTTCATCTATAATGTGCAAACATTTCTGTCGATTTGTAGACGGAGTCCCAGGGCATTGTAATAAATAAAAGCGTTTTTACATTTGGCAAATGTTCTAAGGTTTGAGTCATCTTCTCATCGGCGTGTTGTGTGAAGGAACTCTGGCAAAGCCTCAGCTGTTTTCAGTTTAATACACTTCTGTTTTTTGGAAAGGACCTCAAAAGCCTTTCAAGCGAGTGATTGGAGCTCAGCAGGAAGAGAGAGAAAGAGAGAGAGGAAGAAACAGAGAGAGAGAATGAGTGAGACAGATAGAGAGAGAGAGGAAGAAAGAGAGAGACTGACAGACAGCGAGAGAGAGAGAGAGAGAGAGAGAGAGAGAGAGAGAGAGAGAGAGAGAGAGAGAGAGAGAGAGAGGGGCGAAAAGGGGTTGAAAAAGAAGAGAAAAGATTGAAACAAAGACGAAGAGAAAAAGGAGAAATAAATAAAGAGTAAATATAAGACTGAAAGAGAGGACGAGGATGGGTTGATGAAGAGGAGGTGGAGGGGGGGGGAGCGGAGAGAACAACGGTCAGAGAGAATGGAATTAGAAGGCTCAAGCTGCTCCGATTGGTCAGATGGCCCTGCGGGTCTGCCAGTTTCCGCGGTGACCGTTTGGAGGCGGTGCCAGCAATGTGGACGCGGGAGCAGAACATGTTGACTCTCCGTGTGAGTTCTGCCACACCAGCCAGAACCACTCCATGACCTGGCCCGCACTGGCACCACGTCTTCAGCGGTACCCGTGTGATGCTGTGTGTGTGTCTGTGTGTGTATGTGTGTGTGTATGAGCGTGTGTGTATGAGCGTGTGTGTATGAGCGTGTGTGTATGAGCGTGTGTGTGTGTGTGTGTGTGAATGAGCGTGTGTGTGTGCGTGTGTGTGTGGGTGTGTGTGTGTGCGTGTGTGTGTGTGTGTGTGGGTGTGTGTGTGTGTGAGCACATGTGTGTGTGAGTGTATGAGCGTGTGTGTGTGTGTGTGTGTGTGTGTGTGTGTGTGTGTGTGTGTGTGCATGTGTGTGAGTGTGTGTGTCTGTGTGTGTGTGTGTGGGCTTGTGTGTGTGTATGAGCGTGTGTGTGTGTGTTTGTGTGCGTGTGTGTGCGTGTGACTGGATAATGATTCCGCCCACGCCACACGCAGGTGATATTCAACACGCTGGAAAGAGAACGCCTCGCGTTTGAAACTTGACAACCAAAAACACTGGCTGATGATGGATGTGACCTCCCCCTCACCCCGAGCCAGGTCTCTCTCACACACACACACACACACACACACACACACACACACACACACACAGGATGCTGTCCCACCCCACCACCACACCTCCAGGGTCAGGGCACTGCCGCTGTCAACAGCAGAATGTTGACATCCTGAAACTCCCTGAGGGAAAAAAAACTGTCCAGCAGGCATTACTTTAATAAAATTATAAATATATAAATAATATAAACAATACAACACAGGGGCGATTTTATCTTGTTCTTTAGTCGACGAAGTCAACTCAAGTCACATTTCAAATTCAAAGAATCTACCAGGACTCTCCCCCACTGTCCTTCACTGCTTCCTTTGGAAATCCCTAAAAAGGTTTGCCCAAGAGCAGGGGCAGATGTGTTCCCCCAGCGAACAGGCGGCATCCCACAGGCAGGTGGGGCGGGGGGTTGCGGTGGCAGACGTGGACGGCTCTGAGGGACGCCGTTCCTCGGGTGCTCTGACACCGGGTACACACCCCGCTGCCAGAACGGCCGCGTGGCTCAGCGGCCGTTCTGGCAGCAGTGACATTCAGCTCCGTTGTGCTCCGTGGGCCTAGCGGAGATTGACGCGCTAAAACTGCATCCATCCACTCCAGCTGGCTGGCAGACTGATGTAATGTCAAAGCTATTAGCTGGCAGCGGTGATCGGGTACAGTATTACACGCACACACACACACGCGCGCACACACACACACACACACACACACACACACACACACACACACACACACACACACACACACAGACACACTTACACACAGAGACTCATACAGACACGCACACCCTAGTGCCAGGTCTCCTTATCAGCATTGATCGTGTCCAGCCAAGACATTTTCCAGGATGGTGGACCTCCAGAGCCGAGTTTAAGAAAACATTGGTTTAGCTGCAAAATGGCTGACTATTGATCTCTTGCTGTTTGTAAGCCACGGTGAGCTGCCACTGACTCCACAGCTGTGGTTGGACTGGAGGAAAATTTGAAGTGTTAATAGAGCATCCACTAAATGGCAGTAAAACACGCGTGGAAATTCAAAGCACAGTATGTCCCCATTGGGCTGCCGTAGAGCATCAGTAAAACCCATTACATCAATGCAACGCTTCTCTTGAAAGGTTTGTTTGTGTATGTGTGTGTTTTCATGGGGGGCCGTAAGTGTGAAGGACCAGTCCTTGTTACTGTCGGAGATCGATTTGTTGTATGTTGACAGTGTGCACACACACACACACACACACACACGCGCGCGTTCTCGAGTAGAGATCACAGACTGAATGATGATGGAATGCTTGAAAATGTATTCAATTAATGCTGCATACACCAACCACGCAAATAAACAGCAAGACATAAACAGGAACATGAACTCTGACACAAGGTCAGGTTTTTTTTTTTTTTTTTTTTTTGCTGATTGACACCATCACGCAACAAAGCTGTTTCTGAATTTGTTATTTATTTCTATATATAAATATTTTATTTATCTTACTTAAAAGATACCTATATTCCAAAGGGCATTTCATGGGGGTCTGGTCACCGTCTGGCTGTCCTCGTCATTCGAGGACATTTCATGTCCTGAAGGAAGTGGCCTTTAACCAAGAGGATGTGACTGAGTTTCATTTGGGTACAGAGATGGCTTATTTTGTTTCAGGCATTGGCATTTACAAAAAGAGAGAGTCCTAGAGAGGTAGAGAGAGAAATGGAGAAAGGGGGAGAGAGTGAGACAGGTAGAGAGAGGGAGAGAGAGAACAGACAGATGTGCGTATTGTAATGCGATTCCAAATGATGCGTTTTGAAAACATGATGGTTTGGGGGTGGTGAGGCAAGGAGGAGGTGAGGCAGAAGGGAGGAGAAGAGGAGGGAGCAGAGGTCTCTCTCTCCTCTCTGACTCTCAGATCGATCGGAACGCAGAAACCACGGCATTGGGACAGTGTCCTGTTAGCATGATGAAGTGGTGAACTGGGTTTCCTCTGTGGTGTTAGTACCCATGGAACTGTAAGCGTGATGAAGTGGTGAACTGGGTTTTCCCTTTCCTCTGTGGTGTTAGTACCCATGGAACTGTTAGCGTGATGAAGTGGTGAACTGGGTTTCCTCTGTGGTGTTAGTACCCATGGAACTGTAAGCGTGATGAAGTGGTGAACTGGGTTTCCTCTGCGGTGTTAGTACCCATGGAACTGTTAGCGTGATGAAGTGGTGAACTGGGTTTCCTCTGTGGTGTTAGTACCCATGGAACTGTAAGCGTGATGAAGTGGTGAACTGGGTTTCCTCTGCGGTGTTAGTACCCATGGAACTGTAAGCGTGATGAAGTGGTGAACTGGGTTTCCTCTGTGGTGTTAGTACCCATGGAACTGTTAGCGTGATGAAGTGGTGAACTGGGTTTCCTCTGTGGTGTTAGTACCCATGGAACTGTTAGCGTGATGAAGTGGTGAACTGGGTTTCCTCTGTGGTGTTAGTACCCATGGAACTGTTAGCGTGATGAAGTGGTGAACTGGGTTTCCTCTGTGGTGTTAGTACCCATGGAACTGTTAGCGTGATGAAGTGGTGAACTGGGTTTCCTCTGTGATGTTAGTACCCATGGAACTGTTAGCGTGATGAAGTGGTGAACTGGATTTCCTCTGTGGTGTTAGTACCCATGGAACTGTTAGCGTGATGAAGTGGTGAACTGGGTTTCCTCTGTGGTGTTAGTACCCATGGAACTGTTAGCGTGATGAAGTGGTGAACTGGGTTTCCTCTGTGGTGTTAGTACCCATGGACCCATGGGCGCTGCCTTCACCGGGCCTCAAAGCAAGTGATGATGACAGCCCACGTGACGAAGACCAAGCATAATCTTCGACACAAACGACGGGAGGGTCAGAGTAAACAAGGGCGCTGTAAGCCACGCGTGTCCAAGGGACCTGTGGTGGAAATAGACTCAGGACAGCTGATTGTATTTTACAAGGGCTGCTTTTGTGTTCTGTCGCTGTTATGTGGTGAATTTCAGACAATATAATATGTACACTCATTTGTTGGCATTGACGTCATGACAAAACAAGCATGCATTATGAATACCCTGAAGTGGCTGCAGGTCTATATGTGAAGGGCCTAAACGCCTGGTGAGTAACAGCATTGCTTCTAAAAGATTTCGCTTCAGCGTATAACTGGTCATTTTCATAAGTCATTAACAGGTGCGTTTCAAGACAGTGATGTGGATGTCTCAGTGAACCGAAACATCCACATCACTTTGGTGAGTGTTAATTTGTCTTTAACGCCGCAGAAACCGAGCAATGTCGAGTAACACGCACAAATACAAACACAGCTTGAATTATTTTATCCTCTCTACATCTCTCTTACGTCCTCTTAGACCCCCCCCCCCCCCCAACACACACACACACACACTGTCTCTCTCTTTTGGCTGGCAGACCGTCACCCCCACGGCCTCCTGGGTAATCGACCCTCTAAAAGCCTGCTGGACACAACCACAAAATGGCAGTTGGTCTAGGAATAACGTGTAGCGCATACCAACACACACACACACACGCACACACACACTCTCTCATACACGCGCACACGCCTATGAACGAACGACGCACATTTACACACAAATACACGCCTGCATAACCACACGCAGAGCGGCATGCGATTAGCCAGCCTCTCTCTCTCTCCCGCTCCAAACAGACAGACAAATGGCGTCAGAGCAGGGGGTCACCGCCCCCCCACCTGACGTCCCTGCCAGGGCCCTGGGGCTGGCCATTCAACCCGCTAAGCACTCGCACTCCAGGTATTATCTCACACCATTTAACCTTCTAAACACGGACTCTCCAGCTATTATCCTACAGCATTTAACCTTCTAAACATGGACTCTCCGGGTTTTATCCTACAACATTTAGGCTTCTGAACACCGGCTCTCCGGGTATTATCCTGCACCATTTAACCTTCTAAACACTGACTCTCCAGGTATTATCTTATACCATTTAGCTTTCTAAACACTGACTTTTCAGCTATTATCTTACAGCATTTAACCTTCTAAACACTGACTCTTCAGGTATTATCCTACACTAATTAACCTTCTAAACACTGACTCTTCAGGTATTATCCTATACTATTTGGCCTTCTAAACACTGACTCTCCAGGGATTACCCTGCACCATTTAACTAGCACTAACACTCCGGGTATT
>JAXIVH010000040.1:1376251-1395523 GCA_036785325.1 Urophycis tenuis | reverse complement strand
GTAGGCCTACCTGTAAATGCTTCTGTAGGCCTACCTCCAGTGTTTCTCCATTGTGGTTAGTTCTCCATAGTTGCCCAGGGTCGTGTTTTAGTGGTGTACCACTAATCCTTGGTCAGGTGTCTGAGCAATGTCTGGAGGGTAGAAACCTGTGTTTCAAAAGAATCCTGTGAGGGATTTGCTGTATTTTGTGATTATATTTCTGGCTTTGTTCCGTATCAGTATTTTCTGTATTAATCGTTGTTTTAGACCTTCTCACTCTGGCCAGATACACAACAGATGTCCCTGCACAGATGAGGCAAAAACAAACCAAACTTTCCCCTATGATTCCGCTGTACAAGTTGTGTGCCAGACCGCTGAACGTGTGAGGACACATATGGACATGTAAATAGGCACACATTTTAAAATGTTGTTAAATACACAGGCATAGGCTTTATTAATGATGCCAGCGCCCCACTGGACTGAGCAGAGTAAATATCAGCTCGGTATATGTTTGGATAGAAGCAGGCGCACATCTCAGAAGTGTGTAAAAAATATATAGGTTTGTGTGTGTGTGTGTGTGTGTGTGTGTGTGTGTGTGTGTGTGTGTCACAGACAGAGGACTTTTCGGAGGTGAAATAGTGACCTCAAACATCCCCCAGCACCAGACCACTGAGCTCTGTCAGTGTGAGCGGGGTATGTGCTGCACACATTAGAAAGGCGTGCGTCAAACTTGGCGTAAGGACTTTGGTGGTGACGTCATTATTGTCTGCTGTCATTAGGGGAACCGGACTCAGGCACCCGGAACCCAAGGTGAAACGCCAGGACCTCTGGGTAGTAGAACTCTAGCAGTGGGCCGCACAGGAAGTGATAAAGATGTAGATATTACAGGCAGGAAGTGATGCGTGGCTATTACCAGCGGCGGCTCAAAATGGACCAGTCAGCAGAATGCCATCAGTGAGGAAACCCCCTTTGTTCTGGTGCTATGAAACAAAATGGAGGGCGGGCAAAGTCATCTAGGAGTGCAGAGCAATGATAAAGTAGTAGAGGTTACAGTGTTAAAGGCAGCTGAACTTGACAAAAGGTGACCAGTAAGCTAATCTAAGCACTTCCTCTCTTTCTCTTTGTCCTTGTCTCTCTCTCTCTCTCTCTCTCTCTCTCTCTCTCTCTCTCTCTCTCTCTCCCTTTCTCTTTGTCTTTTTTGTCTCTCTTCCTCTCTTTCTCTCACTGTTTGCCTCACTATTCTTATTTTTCTGTCTCTCTTTCTCACAATTTTTGTCTCTCTAAATCTTTCTCTTTCTCTCTTCCTCTTTCTTTTCTCTTTCACTTTGATTTTTGTCTCTCTTCCTCTTTCTACGTCTCTCTTCCTCACTGTCTGCTCTCTGTTGCCCTCCTTCACCCTCCCCATCTGTCATTTCCTGTCTCTCTTCGTCATCTCTCTCCCTCTCGCAATGTTTTTTGCTGTGCTCGTCTCTCCCCGTTTCTCTTTGTAACAAAATTGTTCTCCCACTTTGTCTCCTCTCCCTCTTGTTCATGTATCCCTCCCTATGGCCCTGCCTCTGTGTGTCTCTCTCCCCTCTCCCTCCCTTTGTCTTTTATTGTCCTCATCGTCTCCTCTCCGCCCCCTCCCCTTGCCCCCTCTCCGCGGGTACCAGAGGATGCTGCAGGGCTGAGGGATGGCAGAGGTCGAGGCCACGTACGCCGACTTCATCGCGTCAGGGCGCACGGGCCGGAGGAACGCCATGCACGACATCCTGCAGAGCCCCAGTGACCCGCAGGGGGGCCAGCTGCCCCTCAGCCTGTCCCTGTCCCAGCTGCACATACACACGGCACGCAGAGGTGAGGAGCACCTGGCGGGGGGGGGGGGGGGGGGGCACGCCAGAGGAGAGTAGTTACCTGGGATGTCAGGTAGCTTAAACCAATCCACAGAACAGTGGATATAAACCAACATTGTCATGTCTTCACCCTGCCTACATCTCTCCCCCTCTCTCCTCCTCCCGCCCTACAGACGGGGGAGATGCTGAGGACAGCCAGGGTTCCTCCACGTCGGCCCAGAGAGAGATGGCCCAGAGGAACAGCTAACACACACCTCCCACTCCACTGCTGTATGCGTGGTGGCTGGTGTGTGTGTCTGGATGTGTGTGCGGATGTGTGAGTGTGGATGTGAATGTGTGTGTGTGTGTGTGTGGGGGCGTAGATATGTGTGCGGATGTGTGGGTGGCGGTGAAAGGATTTGAGGCTTGCCGAGTTAGGCTAGCCGAAGCTGGCAGCAAGGTTAGCCTGACTGAGCCTGTACCCACGTGCCCATGAGCAGGGTGCCCAATGTCACAGGATAGGAACGGCTGAGAATCTCTGCTGGCTAGCATGATGGAGGGCGGTCTGTGGATGTTCTGTATATTTCTGGAAGATTCTCTGAAATCCAGCAAAGGACCAGTGAGGAGGATTTTTCACCCATGCAAGATGGACGAAGAGGAAGAAAACATGATTTTTGAGAGAGACAAATAGCTTCTCATTGCTTGATGATGATAATAATACACACAACCACACACACACTTATAATCACTATAAGCATTACACCCCCAGATCCACACACACACACATACACACACACACACACACACACACACACACACACACACACACACTAAGTCGACTTTACACTCTCTGATATACCCAACCACAAACTATCACACCCAGCTTGTGGCTATTGAGTAAATTGTTCAACCATAATCTGTGTAACAAGGCTCGCTCTGAAGAAGGCAGGACTGTACCAATACACCCCACCCCATAAGCATCATATTGTAGGCTTTTTAGAACAATATTCTATAGTAATTTAGCCACACCTCTCGTTGTAACAATTATTTTATATTTTGTGAAGAGCAAGCAACGGATTTTTTTTTAAGGGGCCATGTTAACTTTTAACTAGAACACTGCGAGTGTAATTCCTTTTTAAGAATTTCTTATTTTTTATATGTTATTAATCTTTCTCCCAAAGTGTATGTAGCAACACAATACTGGAAGACTTCACTGGACCTGCCTGTGGTTGTGTCACATGGATAATAATAGTAATACTAATAATAATTATCATCATAACAATTCTACAAAATGATGATAGTATCTTGGGATCTCTTTTAGAGCACCTTTTCACAGGGCATGTTACACACAAAACAGGAAAAGGGGAAAAATATCTAAATCCAAAATATAGGTCTTCAACTCCTTTTTTTATGTTGACGCTGAATCTCCACTGCAAAGGGCGGCCATTTTGAAGTCTGTCGCCGTGTCCACGCTGCGCTGAATAAATGTCCCTGCATGCCATAATACCGTACTCTTAACACTGTCCTCCACTGTAACGCTGGCCCTGGTTACACTCGTGGGATATTTCTGATGTACTGTGAAATTTCTGCTCTTTTCTTTCTTGCCTTAGAACTGACCGTCTTCCTTAACAAGTGAAATTGTCACACGTAACACATTTTCTTTGTGTTGATAGTAAACTATACATTTCAAATGCCGTTTTAAAATATTTCTGTGCTTGGATATTGCTTATGTACTCCTCATTCAAGCTGTTAACCACCATGCATGCACACAGTGACTGCATGCTTTTTTATCAATGTGTCCTTGTGTTTGTCTGAGCTATCACGGGTTTCATTGACTTTTCTATTTATTGTGTTAGAAAAATAAACATTGAATAAAAGGTGGAGGACTGTTATCTGAGAATATTTGAACATGCTCATTCTTCTACACTTATACTATTCATATATGAAAATCACTCACCTTTCGGCGAAATTCGCCGTTTTGAAACCAAAATAGGTGACCTGAATCGTGAAGATTCGATGAGATTTTTTTTTTTTTTTTTTTTTTTTGGGGGGGGGGGGGGGGGGGGGGGGGGGGGGGGAGGTTCAGAGGCCGTAACGGTACGCACCGTTGGGTGACGAGTGGAAGACGAGACCCCAATCTCTAGCGCTGAGACAACGAGAGAGTCTCTCAGCGGCAGTGATTGGGTCTCGTCTTCCACTCGTCACCCAACGGTGCGTACAGAGCTAGTGAGCGGTGCGAATTAGTGATGGGAATTCCGGCTCTTTGAGGAGAGCCGGCCCTTTTGGCTCGGCTCACTAAAAAGAGCCGGCTCTTTCGGCTCCCAAGTGGCTCCTCAGATTTTTTGTTACTTAAATTAATTTATTACCAAATTATGTGTTAAATGAATAACTAATGTAAAAAAACATAAAATATAACATGTGTATAGTATGTATATGGCTTTATTAATAAACTTAACATAACTTAACATATACATAAATACATTTCAAATATTTTAACTTGAGAAAAAACACAAAATCAACTAAACATCCCTCAACAAAATATAAATTAATTCTTGCGCTCCTCTCGCTCTCGTCTCTCTCCCTCCTGTGCTTGTGTCTGTAACCCCTCCCCCCTCCTGCTCAGTGTAGTCACATGACGCTGCCACAGCCACACATGTTGACCAATGCGGCTTTAAAAGACAATTTAAAAAATAATAATAATCGCGACAATTAAAAAAAATAATAATAATCGCTCTCGACCGCGAGCCGGCTCCCGTCGTTCACTTCAAAGAGCCGGCTCTAATCCGGCTCTCGTTCGCGACCGACCCATCACTAGTGCGAATATTCCGCTCCTCTCTCAGATGGCTGTTCTCTCGGCCGCTCCTCTCTCAGATGGCTGTTCTCTCGGCCGCTCCTCTCTCAGATGGCTGTTCTCTCGGCCGCTCCTCTCTCAGATGGCTGTTCTCTCGGCCGCTCCTCTCTCAGATGGCTGTTCTCTCGGCCGCTCCTCTCTCAGATGGCTGTTCTCTCGGCCGCTCCTCTCTCAGATGGCTGTTCTCTCGGCCGCTCCTCTCTCAGATGGCTGTTCTCTCGGCCGCTCCTCGCTCAAAATGGCGTCCGGCCGCTCCGCTCATTTTCGCTCCCCGCTCCACTTAAAAATCATGCCGCTCCACTGAAATCACTCCACGCTCGCTCCAATTTACATGAGGGATAAATAATCTACTACCAATTGCCACCTTAAACAGAAAACGTACATACTAAAGAACTAAGCGCAACGGCAATATATTTCAGTCATAGAACATCTATTTTAAAAGATAGAGAAGTACAACAAGAAGACGCACATTTGGATTTGGGCATGCCTCAGACTTGTGGTGTGAGCGGAGCGAAATCGGAGCGGAACAGAGCGGCCACTCCGGCGGCTGAATAAAGAACCACTCCACGCTGCAGCAACATTCCATCCGCTCACTAGCTCTGGCGTGTGTGTCTGTTTGCGTGCGTGCGTTCTCGTACAGGCAGTCACTGTATTATTTTGTCCCTTTCTCCTCCCTTTTTCCATCTACGGCCTGCGGCCTACTGAACTCCACCTAGTCTATCCATCCATCCATCCATTCTCCTCCGCTTATCCGGGGTCGGGTCGCGGGGGGCAGCAGCCTGAGGAGAGAAGCCCAGACTTCCCTCTCCCCAGCCACTTCGTCCAGCTCTTCCGGGGGGATCCCGAGGTGTTCCCAGGCCAGCCGAGAGACATAGTCCCTCCAGCGTGTCCTGGGTCTTCCCCGGGGCCTCCTCCCGGAGGGACGTGCCCGGAACACCTCCCCAGGGAGGCATCCGGGAGGCATCCTCACTAGATGCCCGAGCCACCGCAACTGGCTCCCCTCGACGCGGAGGAGCAGCGGTTCTACTCTGAGCCCCTCCCGGATGACCGAGCTTCTCACCCTATCTCTAAGGGAGAGCCCGGACACCCTGCGGAGGAAACTCATTTCGGCCGCTTGTATTCGCGATCTCGTTCTTTCGGTCACTACCCACAGCTTGTGACCATAGGTGAGGGTAGGAACGTAGATTGACCGGTAAATCGAGAGCTTCGCCTTTCGGCTCAGCTCCTTCTTCACCACGACGGACCGGTGCAGGGCCCGCATCACTGCCGACGCCGCACCGATCCGTCGGTCAATCTCCCGCTCCATCCTCCCTCTCTCGTGAACAAGACCCCGAGATACTTGAACTCCTCCACTTGAGGCAGGATCTCCTCCCCGACCCGGAGAGTGCACTCCACCCGAGAACCATGGCCTCGGATTTGGAGGTGCTGATCCTCATCCCAGCCGCTTCACATTCGGCTGCAAACCGCTCCAGTGAGAACTGAAGGTCACGGCCCGATGAAGCCAACAGGACCAGATCATCCGCAAAAAGCAGCGACGCAATCCTGAGGCCACCGAACCGTAACCCCTCAACGCCCTGGCTGCGCCTAGAAATTCTGTCCATAAAAGTTGTGAACAGAATCGGTGACAAAGGGCAGCCCTGGCGGAGGCCAACTCTCACCGGAAACAGGCTCGACTTACTGCCGGCAATGCGGACCAAGCTCTGGCACCGGGAGTACAGGGAACCCGACGGCCCGTATCAGTGGGCCCGGTACCCCATACTCCCGGAGCACCCCCCACAGGGCTCCCCGAGGGACACGGTCGAACGCCTTCTCCAAGTCCACAAAGCACATGTAGACTGGTTGGGCGAACTCCCATGCACCCTCGAGGACCGCCTAGCCACCTAGTCTAACTAAACACAAATAAACTATTTATTGACTGAGACAGCCTGTATTCACATTTATTTCGATAGTCGGTGGTGTAATTCAGTAGTGATTATTGTGGTTTACAGGTTACCCTTGCCACATTGTGTCTCATATGCTGTAAATGTTAGACCCAGTGACAGGCTGGCATGAAATGTCTTGCAAAATATTTAGGCCATAATATTTTTGACTAATAGCCGAATTAAGTTTCTCCAGCTCTCCCCAGGTTGGCAAAAATGCATCTCAAAATGCATCAAATTGATGCTTTAAAATATGGAATATTCAACAGTTTCTTCCGGGGGACCATGCCCCTGGACCCCTAGAGGGGTCATATCCTTCTCACCTTTTTCACCCCTGACCCGTTTTCATGCCTGACTATTACTACAGCAGATGGCGCTGTTGAAGACGATATAGCAACCCGTGGACCGTTTCAAACGGAGATTATTAAAACGAGCCGCAAGACTGACACGAGTCGAGGCTATTACCGATGTTACCGAGGCTATTAACAATTTGCCAAAATAAAAGTGTGTGTGTGTGTGTGTGTGTGTGTGTGTGTGTGTGTGTGTGTGTGTGTGTGTGTGTGTTCAGTGCGTGTGCGTGTGCGTGTGCGCGCGTGTGTGTGTGTGTGTGTGTGCGTTCGTATGAGATTATGTAAATCACCATCAGACAACTGCACCAGGAAGTGTCAGTTAAAATAAAAAAAGTCCCCGGTGGTTCCTCATTCGTGTGGCTCTACGGCTGGGGCAGAGCTGGCCGCTGCTCCATCCTGCTGCACCGTGCTGCTGCTGCTGCTGCACCGTCCCGCTGCTCCATCCCTTCCATGTCGTCCCATGACATCAGACAACACGACTACAAGACGGGACGGGACGGGACGACTGCATTCGATCAGGATAAACGACCGCTGGAACATCGGTGGTATTACTAATTAGAGAAGGTAAGTGGGCGTCACAGTGTTTCACGTTTTTCTTGAGTTGATGATCAGGTTAGTCATCTGTGAATGTTGAAATGTTGCCGACATGTCTTCGTGGGGACGTTCACCGTACGCGGACCTGAGGTGAAGTGCTGTCAGTCAGTGTTTCTATAGTGAGGGAAGAAAGAGTGCATCGAATGCAGAAGATCGCACACCGAATAGTGGACTTTTTTTTTAGTTGGAGAGTAAGTAAATAAATGAATAAAGGAAAGACAACTGGATTTTAAGAACAGCACACTTCGACACACGGCCACCCCCCTACTCCTCTTCTCCGCTTCTTCCCTGTTTGGGTGTCCCACTCCTCCCTACAGGAAGGAAGGGTGCGCTGCTACTCGGTACAACTCGCTGCTTGTGCCTCTGATGAATGATGGCTCATAGATGACCTTTGGACCCTAGTCCCTATTGTCAGCATTCCAGCACTGCACTGCAACCTTTTCTGAATGTGTGACTATTATTTGTGTGTTGTGAACGAATTATGCAGTGAAAATTATTTGAAAAGTACCAATGACTTTGGTTGTTGCTGGATACTCATCACTCACTTATACACTATACACTACAAACCACTGCTGGTTCTACTGTATATGTAATATACTGAAGACATATCAATCTGTACTTTAATCCCTCCCATCGTCCCTCATCCTCCAGCCATCCATCATGTCAGTGATTCTGAGAGTAGTCCTAGAGTCGTACATTCAATCAGTGTGTAGTGTGTAGTGTATAGTCACCTAGACTGCTGCTGTTAAACATTAGTCCAAGTATGTTCTCTCTCTCTCTTCTCTCTCTCTCTCTCTCTCTCTCTCTCTCTCTCTCTCTCACTCTCTCTCTCTCACTCTCTCTCTCTCTCTTCTCTCTCTCACTCTTTCTCCCTTACTGTGCTGTAGTTAAACATTAGTTGAAAGATCTCTCTCTCTCTCTCTCATCTCTCTCCGTTCTCCTTCACAGAGACCTGTGCTGCAGTTAAACATTAGTTGAAAGATCTCTCTCTCTCTCTCTCTCTCTCTCTCACTCTCTACATCTCTCTCTCTCTCTCATCTCTCTCTACTCTCTCTCTCATCTCTCTTCTCTCTCTCTCTCTCTCACTCTCAAGCAGCAAGCTTGCACATGTCATGTGACACATACCATAGGTTGCTGCTCACAACTTCAGCATAATATAAATATATGAGATGATCCTTGTCAGACACTAATATGTTCATAATTCATGTAGGTATTTTAAATAACAAAAATATGATCACCAAATTGTCTTTTCCATTCAGATCAAATGCAAATGACAAAATAACTAATAAGGTAATTAAAAATACATATTTCAGATACATCTTCACTCTCTCCCTCCCGCTCCCTCTCTCTCTCTCTTCCCTTTCTCCCTCCCTCGCTTTATTTCTCTCACTCCCTCTCACTCTTTTCCTCTTTAACTCCGTCTCCCTTCCTCTCATATTCTCCATCTCTCCCCCTCTCTCTCCCTCCCTCGTGGTCTCTTCTTTCAGCTCTCCCATATGAGGGTCATCGTGAACATGAGAACATGTTTGACGAGACATCAGTAAGGTTCCCCAGAGACGTTTGACTGCCCCAGAACAACGAGGTCCAAACAACACGGTGAAACAACACCTTCTTGGCCCCTTCGCAGGGCTTCAGGAGCACGCTGTTGAACGCGGCCCCGCTTAGTGTGACACTCTGAAGAAGGACGCTCAGCACATTGGTCACACGTGTGTGTGTGTGTGTGTGTGTGTGTGTGTGTCTGTGTAGCTGTATGCCCTTGTCTTGCTGTGTGTGTGTGTGTGTGTGTGTTTAAGTGTGTGGCTGTGTGTGTGTGTGTGTGTGTGTGTGGCCGTGTGCCCTTGTCTTACTGTGTGTGTGTGTGTGTGTGTGTGTGTGTGTGTGTGTGTGTGTGTGTGTGTGTGTGTGTGTGTAGCTGTATGCCCTTATCTTGCTGTGTGTGTGTGTGTGTGTGTGTGTGTGTGTTTGAGTGTGTGGCTGTGTGTGTGTGTGGCCGTGTGCCCTTGTCTTACTGTGTGTGCGTGTGTGTGTGTGTGTGTGTGTGTGTGTGTGTGTGTGTGTGTGTTGTTCGTGTGTGTGTGTGTCAGTACCCAAAGCTTCCTGCCAGACAATGTTTCATACCACAACACCACACAACAACAGAAAGCAAAGAAAATTACTCTCATTACTGGTGGCCAGAGTTCTCTATTGTCTACTGAAAAAGGTGAAGCATGCAGAGCAGTGGCGCTGCTGGTCTTTCAAAGAGGGGAATCTCATTGTCGGCCAACATCAGAATATGGTCTGTGACCCTGTCGTACCAACTAGGTGTCTTTTCCAGGGACTTGACCAGTGTCCTCTCAATGGCCAGCAGAGCTAGGCTGCTTGTTGATCTGCAGTTTTTCCTGGTAAGGAAGACTATCAAATGGCTTTGCCATCAGGTCGATGATATTCACATTGCCATCGTGTGCACCTTGCTAGCTGGATAGCTAGTTCACTTCAACCTAGCCAACAGTATGAATGATTGAACTAACTAACGAAACAATATTAAACTCGAACAAGGAAATGTTGAAATTATGTTAAACTGAAACAAGGAAATAACTATGAGTGTGTTTTATTGACAGTGTAATAAATGAACAATGGAAAGGGTCAAGCAATTTAGCCAAGAAAATTACAAGAAATGGGTAGCAGTTTGTCTTTTGACTTCACTTGAGAAATCCATGCTGGGACTGAGCGCCCAAGCTGAAGTGATGGTTTTATATCTCAAAATAGCTGTCAATCAAAACAGGGTTCAGCCTTTCGACTGATCCTCCAATCATCATGCAGAATCTCAGGTCCAGGCCAGCCGAGGCCAGCCGTGGCAGCACACATTAGCCCCCAGAGACGCTCCTCGTCCGGGCCGGCAGGACAACATTTTTATAGTTTTGGCATTTTTTATCCAATGGCCGTCGAGTTTGGAGGCAATAAAAATAAAAAAAACAGGTTCATGCAGTCCCATTGAAGTGAATGGACGCTCGGCTTCAACAGGGAAATGCACCTACCGAATGTATGAGAGGTTAACAAAATGGAGTCAGTCGACTCGAAGTTGCTGATTCTGAACGAACTCGTCTTCGAGATGAATGTGTTCTAACGCATTTGTAATCAATATTTGACCATTTAGTTTTTGACATTTTAGGGAAAGCTGAGCTTCCCTTGCAGTCTGAGAGAAATTGCCTCTGATGCAGAACGTGTTGTCTGACAAAGAGCACAGAGAGCATTAAAGGGGTGGTTTGGAATTGTGGACATAAGACCTAATTTCCAAGTTATCCTGTGTGTTATTTATCATTGGAGACGTTTTCAACAAATTGAATTGAGTTCTTCTAGTTGCAGAGTTTGCTGGAGCTAGGCTAGCGCAAGTCAACGGTTTTGGCTAGCCTGCTAATAAAAACAGCCTTACCCACTCCGCGGTACACCTGAGGCAAATAAATGATAACGCCAAACAATCAATGTAAATGTCTCTGTTGATAGAATATTGTTAGAAACAAAACCAACTTTGCATGGCATTATATTTTGAGAGACTTGTGTCTCAGCAGCAGCGTTATACTTCCTGATAGGAGGCTACGGCAGCGGCGGACTGATATTACCTAGGTTACCGGCCAAAAATAGTCCCTTAAAATGTGATGATTCATGCGATGCAAGGTTTGTTTTATTTCTAACATTACTCTATCAACTATCAACACAGACATTTACATCGATAGCCTGGTGTTATCATTTATTTGCCTCGGGTGTACTGTGGGGGTACGACTGTTTTTATTAGCAGGCTAGCCGAAACCATTGACTTGCGCTAGCCTAGCACCAGCCAACTCTGCAACTAGAAGAACTATAACACATAGGATACCTTGGAAATGAGGTCCTATGTCCAAAATTCTGAACTACCCCTTTAACAAAAGAAGTGAGAAGAGAAGCAGCCACAGAATAGAAACGATTGTTGGTTTCAATGTCGGTGACAGCGCTGTATTTCCCTTTTCCAGCCGTCAGCATCAGTGCCCTGTGACCAGTCTGCCACTAACTCGCTCTCTCTCTGATTGTGTCCCCGTCCCTCCTCTCCCCTCCTCTCCCTCCTCTCCCCTCCTCTCCCTCCTCTCCCCGTCCCTCCTCTCCCCTCCTCTCCGTCCTCTCCCCGTCCTCCTCTCCCCTCCTCTCCCTCCTCTCTCCCCTCCCCTCCTCTCCTCTCCTTCCTCATCTCATCTACCCCCCCCCCCCCCCCCCCCCCCCCCCCCTTTTCCCATCCCCCTCCTCCTACCTGCTCCCCTCTCTCCTTCTCTCCCCTCCTCCTCATCTTTCCTCCCCATCTCCCTCTCGTCCTCCCCTCTCTGCTTCTCCGGGAGCAGGAGGACAATGGGCTGTAAGAAGTCAAAGCTGAGTGAGGGTCTGAAAGCGGAGCTCCCTCCACTTGAACGCAGAGACCCCGTCTACGTCCCTGACCCCACCCACCGAGAGCCCCCTGTGGTACGTGTCCACACACCACGAGTCACGCGCCGCCACCGGGTCTGCTGTTTGAGTCATGGAGTGCACCCTTTTATCCACAGCGCCTGGCGACCAATTCAGAAACAAGAGGTTCAGGAGCATTCGGCCGAGTTTCATCAGCTATACTGCTTTACGAAGTGTGTTTGTGTTTGTGTGTGTGTGTGTGTGTGTGGGGGGGGGGGGGGGGAAGGGGTGTGTGTGTGCGCGTGTGGGCTTGCACACTGTTTGTAATTGTATCCCTTTGATCTCTCTACGTTTAGAAGCCATCACAGCTTCTGCCTGGGCAGATCTTTCAGAAGTTGGAAGGTATGTCCTCTTCAGAGTTTACATCATGTCAAGCATTGTGAGGTGATGCTTTAACATCAAACACTCCTCACCTCAACAATTAGTATTAGACTATTTTTATTAAAAAATAATGTGCAAGTACAAAGCAAAACATGGTTCAATTAAGAAATAAATAACATTGAATATGAGAAAAAAAGTTATTTTGTCACAAGAAGGAGACGTTGCTCCTTATGTTTCTTCTGTATCTCAGAGCAGGGCGATAGCAGTAAGGTGGTGGTAGCACTGTATCCCTATGAGGCCATACACCCCGATGACCTCGGCTTCAAGAAGGGAGACACCATGAAGGTGCTGGAGGAGTGAGTACCCGCACACTCTCATTTTGTCACGAGTTGGGTGATAATTGTGAAAGCATTTCGTTGAAACTGCTTGCGTTAGTATTTGACCAGTAAACACAAAGACAGGAAACGTGAAACCACTGACAGAGAAGCATTACAGGGCTGTTGAATACTAATTCAACTGGATTGCAGACAGCTGCTAGCCTGGCTGACGCGTCCACATCTCGATGAGATGGTGGTCTGGGAACTAGGGGTGCATTTTCTCGTATTTGAGGCGTGGTTTACGAATGCCTAGAGCCGTTTATTGGGCGCTACGAATGTCTATCAAATGGCGTCTGGTTCTTCACATGCTGCTTTGCGCGCGATTCATAGCCAATTGCTACTAAAAATTAGCTACTAAAATTAAATTAATTGCTACAAAAGCTACTTAATACACTTTCTAAAGCTGCATCAAACGGTAACGTTGTGTCCGCTGCCATGTTGGATTAACACGCTACAAGCTTCGGTGTCGTGCATAGACGTCATCATCGTATTGCTGCCCCCCCCCCCCCCCCGTTCTGTGATTGGTTCCCTAACTCAGGGGAAAATAAGGGCGGTGGTTTCCAGGCTGTCTTTGCAGTGAGAATGAAATCGCGCGCAAAGCAGCATGGGAATTCCCAGGCTAGACAGCTGCTATGAATCAGAGACCCCCGCTATGGACCTACTGTAGTGCTTTTGTGTCAAGTTATTGGTTTCTTTAGTAAATAGCTGTGTGAATTAGTCAACACGGTCAAGGTTTATTTTGCAATCATGACATGATGTTTAACAGATGTACTGTAGAATTTCCTTTCCATAACCAAGGTAAAAATAACATCTGGCTCAATATAAATCTTACCAGGAAACAAACGGGAACAGAAACTCAAACTCTAACTACAGTATATCCAAGACAAAACTGCAATCTTCCATTTCCCCCCTTATTCATGGTAAGAACGGAAATACAATGAAAACCAATCAGAAGGAGTTAGAGGTGGAGATGTGAACTCCAATGAAGATAAAAGTATGTCAAATGAAACATATTTGGTGTGTTTCTAGGAACTTGTTTGTGTGTGTGTGCACTATGCGTGTTGAAATGGGTAAGAATAGAATGACAGCTGTGGCAGGTAACCTAGCCCCCACCCTTCAAATGATTCTATTTTAAGAAATGTTGTGTTTAATTATGTTCGTCATAATCAAACACAACTCAAAGCCACTGGCATGTTGCCACGCAAACAAACACACACACACACACACAATTCAAAAACAAACACATTCCGTAAACAAAGAAAATATGAACATGATGGACAACAGAAACGTGTCATTTACTACATGTATTATGTTACTAAGGGTGATCAAGATGTGCACTAAGCACCAAAAAGTGAAGCTCCACGAATCCTCTGCATTCACACGTAGCTTCAGTCCATCTCTTTCCTCCTATTCCTTCACAACATAACTCCCGACATAGTAACCAATGGTACAATGCTTCCAAAATGGTGGTGGTCAGGCCCTGTGGAACATATGGCACTGCGAGCAATGGGGGCGAGTGATGTCACCACTGTGCTGTTGCAGGAGTGGTGAATGGTGGAGGGCCAAATCCATGAGCAGCAATAAAGTGGGATTCATCCCTTCCAACTACGTGGCGCTGGCCAACACCATGGAGACAGAAGAGTAAGAGCCCTCATCTCATCCCATTCAATGCTTTTATTTTGTAATATTTTTACGCACCAAGGCTTTTGTTTTGATTTGAGTCTGGTGTGCGATGACAGGGACTATTTGATATCCACAAGTGCTTCTGAAAAGCTGTGAGAGCTATGAGGGCTTGGTAAAATCCCTGAAAGCTGAGACCTATGTGGTCTCAGCATTCAACTCAGAGAAGAAGAACATACTTGAAGAGTGAATAAGTAAGGTGCTTCCTCAGGTGCTTCCTCAGCGCCCCACCAAAACACTAGGGGTGCTGAAGGTGGTGGACAGGGTGCTGAAGGTGGTGGACAGGGTGCTGAAGGTGGTGGACAGGGTGCTGAAGGTGGTGGACAGGGTGCTGAAGGTGGTGGACAGGGTGCTGAAGGTGGTGGACAGGGTGCTGATGGTGGTGGACAGGGTGCTGAAGGTGGTGGACAGGGTGCTGAAGGTGGTGGACAGGGTGCTGACGGTGGTCTCTTACAGGTGGTTCTTTAAGGACATCAGTCGGAAGGACGCAGAGAGACAGCTGCTGGCTCCAGCCAACAAACCAGGGTGCTATCTCATCCGGGAGAGCGAAACTGTAAAAGGTAGAGAGATAGCAATCACACACCAGAGAGAGAGAGAGGATGTTACCTTTGTGGACAATAGCAATATTTGTATAAAGAACGAAATGGTGTGTGCGTGCGTCTCTCTCTCTCTCTCTCTCTCTCTCTCTCTCTCTCTCTCTCTCTGAAACAGGAAGTTACTCACTCTCGTGTGTCTGTTGTGCATGTATGGGTGTGTGCGTTCATGCATGGCAGCATGTGTGTTTCTAACTCTCTCTCTCTGACTCCCTCTCCCTCTCTCTCTCTGAAACAGGAAGTTACTCGCTGTCCGTCAGGGACTTGGATGCCCAGGGTATGGACCGAGTGAAGCACTTCAAAATAAGATCACTGGACGATGGTGGCTGCTACATCTCACCCAAGATCACCTTCCCTGACTTCGGCAGCATGGTCCAACACTACGAGAGTGGGTAGAAGGTTACGCGGGCATGAATGGGTCACTCGTTTCCATGTTGCATCATGTGCTGCCATTACTGAATCTGAACCAACAATGGTTTGAACAATCTAGCAGGATAATAACCATGAGCTGCAGCCCTGCTCATGCGTGTCCTTTGGGTGTGTGCATGTGTGACCACGAGTGGACGGGTGTGGATGTGGCTGGCGTGCGTGGCGTGCGTGGCGTGCGTGGTGAGCGTGGCGTGCGGGTCCTCACCTTCTCTCCGGTGCCCTCCCCAGAACAACCGGAGGGTCTGTGCGGGCGCCGGCTGCATATGTGTAAGAAGCCCAAGGCCCAGAAACCCTGGGACAAGGACGCCTGGGAGATCTCCAAGACGTCCATCAAGATGGTGAAGAAGCTGGGCGCGGGACAGTTTGGAGAAGTCTGGATGGGTGAGGAGGAGATGCACGCGACACACAGCCGGCAGCAGCATGGTCTGACTGAGCTGACCCCATGGGGGGGGGGGGGTAACGTGATGTTGAGATGACATCATCAAACTGCATTTCATCTGATACACATAACAGGTTGAGGACAAGAGCATTTAAAGACGTAACGTAACCATAACAGAGGGATGCTTCCTCCACACGCCTATGGAATATTGGAAAAAGTCAAAATGGAAAAAGAATATAAATATAGATACACCTCAAAGCTTATGAACTCAGGATTGTAGGGGTGTGATCTGAATCCAGGGATGGATAGTTGCCCTGATGAGGAACGTTCTGCTATGGTTACATCATGTGATTTAAGTAAGTGCAGCGACGAAAAAGGAAATACAAAAGATAAGATTTGAAAAAAATGACAGCAGAAACCCCCCGCCGGAGCGCCCCAACGTCACAGGGGGGCTGGCGTGGGCTGTGGTGGAGACACGCGCTGTATTGTTTGGTCTGTTTGACCTGGAAGTATGTGGGCGGAGTCAGACCACAGGCTCCTCTTGTTTGGACGGAGAGGAAATGTGACTAATGTGATGATGAGATTTGCATTCTGAGTTAACAGCGGTCACCCAAGCGCACGCACACACACGCACTTACATGTGCACACACACACGCACTTACATGTGCACACACGCACGCACTTACATGTGCACACACAAACACGCACGCACTTACACGTGCACACACACACACACACACACACAAACACACACAAATCCATCTACATATGCCTTTTTAGGACTGGCCAATGAGGAGACTCCCATAATACTTGCTGGGTGCCAAGTGGTTGCCATGGGCGACCCCTAATCTCTGTTTGCTTCTGTTGGCTGTTCTTCCTTTGTCTCTCCCTATCTCAGATCATTCAAAGTGATCTCTGTGTTGATTTAAATGTACAGTTGTGGTACTGTCGATATTACATAAAACAAAAGCACAATGCCCATTGTTGATAATGCCTCCACTGTTAGTTCAGTAAGTAGCTCATAACAATAACACATGCATTCTTGCACAGGGCCGTCCATGAGCCACACAGTAACACGTGTTCACCTGTGTTATAAGAGGCAGCTCCTCCCCAGGGCTCTGAGTGACAGTTGGTGTTTGTGTTGTGTTCTTTGAAGCTCAAACAACGATCAAAGTCTTACTTCCTGCTGTTGTGTTCTGCTGGCCAGCTCACACTCCACCCTGTTCTGTCCTGCTGCCTACAGAGCCGTCCCCTTAATGTCCACTGAGGAGACAGTTATAGACGAGGCCCCGACGCCAATCAGAACATCCATCTGTTCATTCATCTGCCCAGTCAGCCACTCATCCAGCCACACAACAGTTCAGCCCCTCAAACACCCACTCACGCAACTACGCCTCCACTCCACCACCCATCCACTCAACCACACAGCTGTCCCTTCATCTCTATCTCCATCCGTCCATGCAACATCCAACAACAAATCCATCGCCACAACCACTGCATAACCCGTGACGGCCCATCATCCATTCATCGACCCATCATCCTTCCATCTAACCACCCACCCCTCCACCCTCCAGCCTACTACAACAACGTGACAAAGGTGGCGGTGAAGACCCTGAAGCCGGGCACCATGTCGGTGGAGGCCTTCATGGAGGAGGCCAACCTGATGAAGACCCTGCAGCACGAACGCCTGGTCAGGCTGCATGCTGTGGTCACCAAGACCCCGCCCATCTACATCATCACGGAGTATATGGCCAATGGTGAGCACAGTGACCGAATATGAACACGGTGGAGGAAAGCACACACCCACGCTTAGACAGAGTATGTGCTCTCCCCATGCTCACACATGTGAATTCACACTCTCACAATTGCAGACGCATGCAAGCACATGCACACACATACAGTACGTGTGGTTTCACCGACAATCACAATTTCAACCCATCTGCATGCACAGACAGACTCACATATCACTACGTGTGCAAGCAGCTGCACCAATGGGGTCATCACAAGTCCCATACAGCACACGTCAATTCTGAGCAGATCGTGATTTCTACGAAAAGGATCAATGGTCAGAAACACAGTTATCAAAGAACATGACGGCAGCTGATGAGAGACGTGCACATTCCCCTGTGCACAAGAACTCAAAACTAACTGGAAAGAATAGGCTCTTTTTTTTTTTTTTTTTGGATAATTCATTTGTAATGAAGTAGTCGTCTCTCTTCTCCAGGCAGTTTGCTGGACTTCCTGAAGAGCAGCGCAGGCAGCGACCTGCAGCTTCCCAAACTCATCGACTTCTCAGCTCAGGTGAGGTCTCCCCGTCCGCCGGGCCTCCCCCCAGGGGCCCGGCGGCCCCGGGGCATCCTGTGACGGCGGGGTGCTGCAGCACGGGGGCGGGGCCGGGCCCCAGGGGCCCAGCGGCCCCGGGGCGTCCTGTGACGGCGGGGTGCTGTAGCAGGGGGGCGGGGCCGGGCCCCAGGGCAGGCTGAGGTGACCCGCAACCGCCGAGCTGCAACGGCGTTCCTTTCCATTATTAAGGGGACACCCTGGAATGGTTTATTCCGCAGTCTCCAACTGTTAAAAAGCAACAAAGTAAATATCAGAGTGATCATTTATTGAAAACAAAATCAAAACTTGTGTTTTGATTTTGTGACTAGCAATATAGTTACCTAAGACACAAAATGGTTGATTAATTCATTAATACTAATAATTAATTGTCATGTAGGCGAGTCACATATTTTCCACAGAAACTGCACACGGGTAAACCGACACCAGATAAAAAACTAAGGGAACAACGTTTCCTTGAATGACAATGATTTACTTTGAAGCAGATATTTCAGAAGTTCCTGTTAGCGCCTCACTATGAGGAAACCAGGCGCGTCACACGTTGTTCTGTGTGAAACAGCTCACCCCCACAAACCACAGACGCTAGCCAGGCGCTCGATGGTGACATGAATATAGAGCTCACGTGAGTCTCTCTTCTAACCTCAAGTCAGCATTATCACAAATGATACCGATAACGAATGCTTCTGGATGCGTCCGAAAAAACAAGACATGCCGCAGGGCTGAATGTGTGCATCAACTAAAGGGCACAGTGGAGCACAATCAGTGGAAGAAGTGAATAACAGTCAGCTGAGGATAAAATCCACGTGAGAGGAGGTTATCATTTCTTTGGATTTGGTGCCATCATGGTCATTTTCTGTCAGTGACTTCTGACAGAAGTCACATTTTCTTCATGGCAGCACATTTGCGTTTACATTTAGGGCATTTAGCAAACTGTTTTGTCCAAAGTTACTTACAATAAGTACATTTGCCAGAACATTTATTAAATTGGAAAACTCCTCATGCATATTCATGAGAGCTTGCCTTGTCCATGATTGAGCGCTGCTGACACCTATGTAAAGAAAACTTGGGAGACTATTCAGAAGGTTTAGCCTCAGTGCTAGTGCATCTACTCTAAAAAGGAGGGCCTACCACCATCCATCAAATGTCTACCATCAAATAATATTTTATTTTTTTATATTGTTTCTGTTTTCGGTGACACAGAAGTAG
>JAXIVH010000040.1:1353751-1371251 GCA_036785325.1 Urophycis tenuis | reverse complement strand
TGTATCTCATGTCTCTGTCTCTCATGGCTCTGTCTCTCATGGTTCTGTCTCTCATGTCTCTGTATCTCATGTCTCTGTATCTCATGTCTCTGTCTCTCATGGCTCTGTCTCTCATGTCTCTGTCTCTCATGGCTCTGTCTCTCATGTCTCTGTCTCTCATGGTTCTGTATCTCATGGTTCTGTCTCTCATGGCTCTCTCTCTCATGGCTCTCTCTCTTCCAGACCCAAAGACTTCCCACAGCTGAAGAACGACACGTTCCTGCGGGCGGCGCGGGGTGAACAGACCGAACATGTCCCCGTCTGGTGCATGAGACAGGCTGGCCGCTACCTGCCAGGTACACAGGCAGACAGACAGACAGACAGACAGACAGGCCACTATCTGCCAGGCATAGACAGGCATTGTGTCTCAATGTCCCATGTGTTTATATGTGTGTGTGTGTGTGTGTAGAGTTTCGAGAGTTCCGAGCTGGGAAGGACTTCTTCGATACGTGTCGCTCACCAGAGGGCTGCTGTGAACTCACTCTTCAGGTTCGACCGCCTTTTCTCTCTTCTTACCTGTCTTTGTTTAAATTCTGTTTATTCGGTCATTTAGAAATCTCTCATCACAATGTTCGCCTTCTTTCTTGAACATCCATGGCTCTGTTACTCTGTACTCAATTCTTGTTCTCTTCTGTATGTAGCCTCTCAGACGCTTTGACTTCGATGCGTCCATCATCTTCTCAGACATCCTGGTTGTACCCCAGGTGACGTGAATCTTAAAACATCCTTTTGTGACAGTTGGTACAATGTCTATCTTGTGGTTTAAGTCATAAAAGGGTTCCTCATTGCAATGTGTACCTTGTGGCTAAATATGTGGTGATTGTATATGTATGCATGTTTCTGTACAAAGTTGCTATTACAGTGCTGCTAGCTTGCTTTTGTTGACTACTCTGTTTTTGCTTGTGTTTCTCCATCCTTCCACGGTCGTCTACCAGGCCATGGGGATGGAGGTGCAGATGGTGCCCGGGAAAGGCCCCACCTTCCCGGATCCCCTGAAGGACCCAGAGGACCTCCAACGGCTGAACACCAAGGTGGACGTCAAGAAGGAGCTGGACTACGTCTTCAAGGCTATCACCCTGACCAGACACAAGATCGAGGGGAAGGTGCCGCTCATAGGATTCACTGGAGCACCGGTGAGACAGACACACACACACACACACACACACACACACACACACACACACACACACACACACACACACACACACCATCCACCCAAAACGAATCTGTCTCTCATGCTTTCTCTCCCCCATCGCCTCCACCCTCAACCCCCCTCCCCCCAGTGGACCCTGATGTCCTACATGATCGAGGGCTCCGGCTCTAAGACCCATTCCAAGGCCAAGAGCTGGTTGTACCGCCACCAGGAGGCCAGCCACATGCTGCTGAAGATGCTCACCGACGTCATCGTGGACTACCTGCTGGGCCAGGTGGCCGCCGGTGCACAGGTGAGCCCAGCCACACCCCCCGCCTCCCTGAAACAGAAACGGTAGAGTGGCCCACACATTAAAATCAATGAAGTAACAATACAGTAGCCAAGACATTCCCAGCCTCCCCACCATACACAGAACCTGCTCCAACAACCCATCTGTGTAAGTCCCTTTGTCTGCTAAAGGTAGTAATGGAATCACCATTTCTCCTCGGGCCCCAGGCTCTGCAGGTGTTTGAGAGCCACGCAGGGATCTTGGGGCCAGTGGAGTTCAAGGAGTTTTCTCTGCCATACCTGAGAGACATCGCTCGCAGGGTTAAGGACAAGCTGAAGGAGACTGGGCAGGACGTACCCATGGTGAGACTCACTCAGCCTATTGTAAATTGACCCTTAACTTAACCGTCACATTAAGATGTATTTACAGAATGACCATAATTTACCTCTTTTTGGGGTTCTCAAACTCACTTGTATGTTGCAAAAGAATCTGCTCAATAGGTCATGAAAACATGCTTGTGTTCGATGTGGTTGTAATACTAGCTGTCCTCCAGCAGAGGGAGCTGTTTCATTAAAGATGACTTATTCTGCCCTAATAACGTTTATTTGTGTGTGCGTCAGATTGTGTTTGCTAAAGATGGTCACTACGCGCTGGAGGACTTGTCTCAGTCCTACTATGAGGTCGTTAGCCTGGACTGGACCATTGACCCGCGGTTGGCGCGGTAACAGACACACACAAGCACACACACACACACACACGCATGCAGGCACACACACACACACACACACACACACACACACACACACACACACACACACACACACACACACAATGCCCAACTGTCTCCACCTATTGTCTGTGTGCAGATATGGCTCAGCATCATATCCACATAGGACTTATCGCTTGCTAAAAGAGCCTCCCTACCTTGTTCTGTGTGCACATGGGGACATTTAACACAAACACACAGACTGGTTGTTTGCCAAATGTGAGCTTAATTCAAATGCACGTAACGTAGTAAGAAGTTGCACAAGTGATGTCGGGGAAAAAAAAAATACTGACATACTTTTTTGGGGACATCACCAGTAACAAGAGCGTTTGGCTCAAACCAGTCAATGCTAACCCTGAATGCTAAGCTTGTAATGTGAACAGCTAGCATTGTTCCCTTTTGGCTCATCCTTGAAATATGCATTACAGTTTCACCATCAACTGTCTGTGTTTCTTGTGTTTGCAGCGAGCAGACCGGAGGAAAGGTTAGCCTACAGGGTAACATGGATCCCTGTGCACTCTATGCTCCCAAGGTAAACAGAAGAGATTGCACTATTCCCTCGAACAATGAAAGCCCCAAAAATACAGCTGTTATTATGTATGAGATGGACTATCAGGCTAATCTTCACCTGAATACACTTTCCAATCCCAAGATTCTAAACACTATAATTTAGGCCCAAGTTTCATAGTTTACAGCACATGAATACTTGTTTGTGGTTTGGTTATTGCCCTGACTGGTCAAATTCAACCTTACCTAACCTGCCTGACAGTATTTATGATTCACTGCGTTTTAGTCATTTAGCAGATGTATGTATGCAAAGCCACATACAGTGAGTTCTAGATACAGGTCACTAATGAGCAGGTCGGAGCTAGAGGGGGGTTCGAATCCCACCCAGAACCTTCTGGGTGGGATTCAAACCCCCTGACACCCCACCCACACGGACTGCACTCTAACCCCCCCCCTTCAGGAGCGTATCTCTGAGGTGGTGCAGAAGATGCTGGAAGGCTTTGGGACCCAGCGCTACATCGCCAACCTGGGCCACGGCATGTACCCCGACATGGACCCCGCCAGCGTGGCCGCCTTCGTGGACGCCGTGCACACACACTCGCGCCGGATGAACGCGCAGCAGTGAGCGCACACGTCCACGGGAGGATTACAAGCTCACGGGCTGACCACCGCCACTGAATGGGATGATCATTGCAAGTCGCTCTGAGGAGCTTCATGTCACCATTACGAGTGCCTGAAGTGATTGCAAGTAGCTGTGATGTCTACATCACGGGGATATATTGTAACAGTAGAGAACACCAAATGTGACTAATGCTAGTCTTATATTTGTAATATACTTGCAATAATGTGTTGCTCTTTCCCAAGATTATTTGTTTTCACATTGTTAAGATAAAAGGTCAAACGGGTCATGGACACAGGATTGTAATCCACGCTGTAGCTACACAGATGTGAAACTCCCTGTGACCCCGGCTCAAATAAAGCAAGCACACAGCGACTCCGAGCACCTGAGTGTGTCTTCCTTTGGTCCCTCTTGTCTCTGGTCGTTCCACACAACAGCCTCCCTTCCCACTGACAACACAGACGGCTTTCAGGGAGCGGGAGACGATCGCGCCGCACAATGGCCGACAACCCAGAACAGACAAAGCCGAGACGGTGGTGGCGGGGCTGGGCCACCCCACCACTGCGGGGCCTCCCTGGCCTACCACCGTGGGGCTGGGCCGTGTCACCACCGCGGGGTCGCCCTGGCCTACCACCGCGGGGTCACCCTGGCCTACCACCGTGGGGCCGGGCCGCCCCACCACCGCGGGGTCACCCTGGCCTACCACCGCGGGGCCGGGCCGCCCCACCACCGCGGGGTCGCCCTGGCCTACCACCGTGGGGCCGGGCCGCCCCACCACCGCGGGGTCGCCCTGGCCTACCACCGTGGGGCCGGGCCGTGTCACCACCGCGGGGTCGCCCTGGCCTACCACCGTGGGGCTGGGCCGCCCCCACCACCGCGGGGTCACCCTGGCCAACCACCGCGGGCCCGGGCCGCCCCACCACCGCGGGGCCGGGCTGCCCCACCACGTACTGCAGGGCTCCAGGGTTCACACAGTGTGTCGCGTTTTCTTTAAAGACAATTTAGTTTACCGTTAATCCATAAGAAGGTTTAGTTTGAAGATTAGTTGGTGGGGGGGGGGGGGCACTAATTATTTAACATCTGGCTGGCTTTACTGGTTCTTAAAGACGCCATTGTTTTGGTCCACGTTTTTCAGATAAACAGTTTGAAGATTTGGACCAAGAGCCTGGGAAAGAAATGGTCTTTTCAATTGTGTGAGCGTGTTTCTGAATGCGAGCACTTAAAACTAGGCGGGTATTTTGCAAAAGAAAATATCCAGAGGAAAGCGTTCACAAAGATAGACATAAAGCAGAGCATAAAACATTTCCAAAAGGCAGATAACGGACTGGGAAGGTGCCCCTGGAGGCGTCTCATAGCTTATACCCCATGTGGTTTTTTCTAATAGATTTGATATTTCATCTGTCCAAATGGAGGTAAGAACATGGTTTATGATGGGTATTACATTGCTGTGCATGTGCGTGTGTGTGTGTGTGTACACATGTGTGTACATGTACACTTGTGTGCGTGTGTGTGTGACTGAGTTGATGAGAATGGGGTGGGATGTGTTAGGCTGCACTATAAATCCCCAGGAATATTATAAGTTAAAGCCCTGAGTGTTTAGCCGATTTTTTTTTTGGTCAAGAGATGGATTGCATTTTAAAAGCAACTTTGTTTTTTTTTTACCAATATAGAATTTAAGTGTGTGTGTGCTTGCATGATGGTTTATTCCGTTTGACCAGAGAAGACATGCATGTATTAAAGTAAATATATCAGAAATCATAAATATGTCAGAAGTGTACAGTTTAGTAGATCAATGGGTTACATTGAGCAAAATACTGAAGAGTAAAAACTAGTTTAGATTTGATACACAATAAACATCGTCCTCTCTACTTTCACTTAAGCACCAAGTATTTATTATTATTTCTATAAAATAAAATAATAAAAATATATACTGTATATAAAAAAAAATCCTCCTTTAAGCATTTACTGCACCAATCAGCCTCCCCTCCATCTTGCACTGGGAAGTAGGGTTGCCAGGACAACTTACTACCAATGGGATGATGGATTAGTGAATACATTTTCCCCGCCTCTTGCGCAACATCCAACCGCAAGGCCAAGACCTTGTTACTATGTCAACGGACCCATTAGGGAAATTGTATTCGGAAAATACTTCCATGATACAAGAGAGAATTGGGATTAAAATAAAACCACTGCGTTATTACTTCATTCAAAGGCGATCCCACAAAATTATGCTGCAAAACATTGGTTAATCCCAAATGGTGTTTTTATGTTGGAGTGAGCTAAGCAGCAGATTAGAGGAGTGCCATAAATCCTGGTGATGTTGTTGTTTTTGTTGGAAGGTTCGACACACACAAACAGGCAGATGAAAAGCACAACATCACGTGACGCGATGGTGTTTGTGACGGATTCCGGGCGTGTTTACACCATTCTTAGACCGTTTCTATTAGCGACCAAAGTTACCCCGCGTTCAATCGCCGCTGTCTACAGCCTACCTGTGAGCATCCAACAAGAGCCCTAACCGCTACCTACTGTAGTGCTACAATGACACTGAATTCCATGGCAGTCACTAAACTTTACCGCCTCTAATCCACCATTGCAACCTGTGATTGTCATCTTAAAACCAACGCATGTCAACTGATGTGGCTCGTCCAATATACAGTGGGTATAGAGAAGGAAGGGCCAATCGACACACTGACACAATTGACACACTGACACAATCTGCATGGTGAAACTGTAACCACTGTCATTACAGTGTGTGTAATCAGCCACACGAGTATTGAAATATCAGGAAGGCGTTATGAAAGGAATAACAGAATACAATTTTGACAAGCCTGTCATGCATGTCATGTTGATACCTGACCTTAGAGCACAGATGCCCAAATACACACGCGCTCTCTCTCTCTCTCTCTCTCTCTCTCTCTCTCTCTCTCTCTCTCATCTCCTCTCTCTCTCTCCTCTCTCTCTCTCTCAGTCTCTCTCTCTCTCTCTCTCTCTCTCTCTCTCTCTCTCTCTCTCTCTCTCTCTCTCTCTCTCTCTCTCTCACCACACACACACACAGAAAGAAATATGAGATCAAGGGAACAGAAATGTAAAGAAACAAAGGATAATAAATGAGAGACAGAGAAATTGAGAGAGAGAATGAGAATGAGAGAGAGCGACAAGAGAGGGGTAGAGAGGACCTGTGCATTGTGGGTACATCTTTTGTGGTAAGGCAAACAGAAGAAAAAATTAAAAAGGAGGAGAGACAGAAATCAATGTGGTTGATTGGAGACATTTACCCTGCAGGAGTGAAGAGGCTGGACCACTGGGCCAAACAGCAGAGCACGAGCCCATTGTGTGTGTGTGTGTGTGTGTGTGTGTGTGTGTGTGTGTGTGTGTGTGTGTGTGTGTGTGTGTGTGTGTGTGTGTGTGTGTGTGTGTGTGTGTGTGTGTGTGTGTGTGTGTGTGTGTGTGTGTGTGTGTGTGTGTGTGTGTGTGTGTGTGTGTGTGTGTGTGTGTGTGTGTGTGTGTGTGTGTGTGTGTGTGTGTGTGTGTGTGTGTGTGTGTGATGGGGAGGAGTTGCGCTGTTTGTAAGAGGAACAATAAACACTCTTAAGAGATAGAGAAGATCTATTTTCCATGATGCCCTTGTGCCTGGCAGGGTATAGAATTGTAAACGCGTGTGTGTATGTGAGAGAGCAGAGCGAGAGTGAAGAGGCGAGCGAGAAAGAGAGAGAGAGAGAGAGAGAGAGAGAGAGAGACGAGAGAGAGAGGAGAGAGAGAGAGAGAGAGAGAGAGAGAGAGAGAGAGAGAGAGAGAGAGAGGAGAGAGAGAGAGAGAGAGAGAGAGAGAGAGAGAGAGAGAGAGGAGCAGGAGAGAGAGAGAAGAGAGAGAGAGAGAGAGAGGAGAGAGATTCTGTGTGTATGTGTGTGTGTGTGTCCAGGTTTCATCTCTTAGCAGATCAGCAGGCCTGAGAATCCAATCTGGTCAGAGAGAGAGCAGGCTGTACATCATCTGACAGAGATGGACTCTATCAGTGCTTTATCAGAGACCACACACACACACACACACACACACACAAAACCTTTGCACAAAATAGGCACACAAAGACACACAGATACACGAAACCTTTGCACAAAATATGCCCACAGACACACACACACACACACACACACACACACACACACACACCACACACACACAACACACACACACACACACACTCATCTGGCACATGATATTATCTAACAATGACTGCATGCATGAATAGAGACAGGCATGCACATTCAGTCACACTCACACACAGACACACACATCTGCCACACAATATTATCTAACAATGACTGTATGCATGAATAGACAGGCATGCACATTCACTCACAGACACACACACACACACACACAACCACACACAATATCATCTATCAATGACTTCATGCATGGATAGACAGGCAGCACACACACACACACACACACACACACACACACACACACACACACACACACACCATCAGTGACAGTGATTGATGGTCATTATTATGCCAGTGGTCCTGGGGGGTGGGGGACTAAAGGCCCTGCAACATGCTTTAAACATGCTAACAGCTGCCAACAGCTGTTCCATACCATGTTGATTTGTAATAGCTTCTCGTTCCGCTACATATTTAAATCCCAAGCCTCTCTTGCCACCCAGGGAGTGCGCCATTGTTCCTATTTGTTCATTTTCATCAAGTTTATTTATTTACTGAAAGCTTTTCCAACGCATTCAAATCAACAACACAAATGTTGGGACATGCGATAAAGATCTCCTCGGCAATCCTGAAACATTTCGTTTACCCGTGGACACAGAAACCGTTTCACTACATTTCAGGAAATCACTTCCAAATGTCGTGGAAACGAACAGGCACTCGGCCTGAGCCCACACCATAGCCGCTAGCCGCTAGCCGCCAACGTTGGCTGGTTAATGTGCAGAGTGCACCCGCTGTGTCCGCGTTCTTTCTCTAATAGGTATCCACACGGACACACGGACAATGACCCGCTGGCCCAAACAAAGACAACCAAAGGACTTTAAATCACCGCCACGTGTGGCGAGGATCCTTTATCGGCGACACGCACCATGTCCTGCCAGCTCACCTTCGTCACCAGCGTGTTAACATTCAACCCTTGTCCATTCCCGGGAGATTGAGTGGGTTCAATACCTACCAGGTATTGAAACGGTATGACATCCATCACTAGCTGATGGAGTGCAGCAATCCTCGCCAGGAGAGTGTAGGTTGACGATCTCAAAACACGCTACCTGCCGTGGCATGGCAGCTGACGGCACAGCTCAGGGGACTTCGGGGCAGTTTGAATGTGCAGATGAGTGTCGTCACCTGTACAGTGAATGACTGCCCATGCATTGGTGAGTGTCTACAGGGGACAGCGTAGTAGAGTGGAAAAAGGAGGGGCTAAGGTATGACCCTTGTGGAACACCACAGGTCATATCCCAATAGAGAATAACAAGGTGAGGAGGGCAGAAGGGTCAAAACAAACTGGTTACACGTTACAATGAGGGCACTAATTTAGTAACAAGCATAAGTATATACATTAGCATAGGGGTTAGGGTTAATTGACCAATTTTACATACTGCGACTATAACCCCAACACCATTTAATAATGCATAAATGAATACCATAGTTAATCACATTACCTTTGGTAACATCAAATTCAAAACAACTTTATTAATCCCAATGGGGTTAGTTACAGGCTGCTTGTACAGATAGAGCCACCAGCAACACAAACACTATTAGTACATGATTACTAGACCATTTGTTTACTGTTGATTAACTTACGTATTACTTATTGCCACATTAACTCGTGTTAATTAATGTGCCCTTATTTTAAAAGTTGCTCCCCAATCAACTAAAACTGGTGTTTCTGAATGGGGAATCATGTTTGCTGTTGTCTGGTTTGGGCTTTATTCAACCACAGCTCCTGCCAACAGTGGATAGAACCCTGAATTCAAGGTGAGTGCTGGTACTCAGTACAGCGCACTGAAGAATTGCACACATACTACACTCTACACACACGGGGCCAATCAGTTACAGCGTGTTAACACAACCAGGAACAACAGGCCATGGTTTCTGTCTACAGACGCAATGCACCATGGGACAGCCTGCACAAACAAGCACAGAGAGAAAGAGAGAGAGATAATCTTATGGGAAATGCATCACAGATGGGCTGTGTCGTTTTGTTTGGGATAGGGAGCAGGACAATTCCCCTAAGTGTGCATATATGTGTTCTTCTTCAGAGTCAAGGTATCATTTGAGTCAATGGGCCAACTTATGCAGTCCAACTGTAGCCTCTTCCATACAGAGAGAGAGAGAGAGAGAGAGAGGGAGAGGGAGAGGGAGAGAGAGAGAGAGAGAGAGAGAGAGAGAGAGAGAGAGAGAGAGAGGAGAGAGAGAGAGAGAGAGAGAGAGAGAGAGAGAGACACACACACACACACACATCTAGCTTTGACTTTTCCATCTGGTCAGATAAGTCAAAATAAGTTAATTTACCACAAACCCCACATCAGGGACACAATAAACCATTCCATGCCTCGCTGTGTGGCTACAGTTCCGTTGAAACACTAATTAATGAGAATCGAGATGTGCTGAGGCAGCATGATGAAACACATCATCAGGGACTGGGGATTAATGAGGGTTTCCATCCACTTCGTATGCATTCAACTACTAATCACGAGGTGAGCCTGCCTGGCCCAACACTGAAATACTGACTGTGTCTTTAAGAGGCTATCTATCTCTGTATTGTTGGTGAGGAATTGAGAATCACGGTAGTTTGTCGTTATTTTTTCGTCAGGAATATTTGCGCAAAAAGTGTTTTTCGCCAGCGTACCTGGCCTGTAGAGCGGCGTACCTGGCCTGTAGAGCGTTCCCCCGGGAGCGTTTGTCATCACTTCTGGAAGAATAAATGAATACAGAAGAATATAACGTGTTTCACACTTTATTCATAGAAAAGCACTGAGATTTCAACACAAATCAATATAAAATGGTAGTAGCGTTACATAAATAGTAATAAATTCTCGCTTTATAGACAGTGTTGCTCAAAGGAGTCGCAAGAAGATTCGCTCAAGAACAAAATCAGGAATAAAAAAAGAAAAAAAAACGCATTGATGGTGAGCTTTCATACTTGTGGCAACAAATACTGGAAATACCTTTTTTTATATAATCAGTAGCACAAAGAGGCGACAAACACTTTCAACTTTTCCCTTAAGTTAAGACAAAATACAAACGGAAGAAAACAGGCTGTTGAAACTGAGGTGGAGAACAGTTGGTGAACGAGTGCCGGGCACTGAGTGTTTCCTCTAAAAACCAAACGGATTTGAAACCAACGCGAACGGTAACAGTGTGCCACACTCGAAACACACACAGCCATGGAGGGAGGGAGGGAGTGAAGTGGCTAGAGAGAGAGAGGAAGGGAGAGAGAGAGTTTAAGGCAGCAGGGAGAAGGGGGTGAAGTCCTCTCATTATGTTATGCCGTATTTGAATTGGTGGGTTTCAAACACAGTAGAGTTCTGTTTCAAGGGACTGGCTACAAATTATATCATGGGTGGGAGAGAAGAGAGTGAAATTCTATATTCTTCTTTTCAATCTTTGATCCTTATTAAGCAGATCAATCTGCGGGGGAAAGGGGGGGAGCAGTGGAACCCGAAATAAAAAAAATAAAAAAACGTTTCTCAAGAAGTACATGTGGTTGCAATCTGGGCCCAGCGGCACGCTAGCATGCTACTAGCATGACGTCACGTAGCATAACAGCGTTGGGTCGCTAACCCCCGACATGCTAGCGTGTGACGTGCTCAGCGGCTAGCGCGCTGCTGGGCCTGAACGCGAGCACACGTTAAGCGCGGAGACACGGAGCAACAGAAATAAATAAAATCAGGTGGGAAGAATATAAAAACGGATTACAATCGTGTGTTTTGCCGTGCAAGCAGACGTGGAGCGGACCAGACGGATTGTGGGGGCTGGGTGGAGGTGGCTCCAACGGTCAGCTGGGGGGTCCACCATCTTGTTTCACTTTTTTTTTTTTTTTTTTACATGCTCTCTGTTATCCCTCTGTTGTATCTTTTTTCTCCAACGTGGTGTCAGACAAGACACGGTTGATTTAAAAGAAGACACTGGAGGCTTGAGTCCTGATTGAAGACAAATTATAATAATAATAATATCGTAAAAAAAAGAAAGAAAAACAAAAAAAGACAACTTTGTACATTGATCGGTCAAAAAGGCATTTTCCAGTTTCCAAGACCCCCCCCCCCCCGCGGTTTGAAGTGTTTTAGCGTTAAGCTAACTGGCTACAGCGCATCGTTTCAGAGACTTGTCATCTGTTTACGTAGTGGTTGTATGTTTTAGTCCCTTCCCTTTTTCAAGTCAATGTGTGTGAGTGTGTTTTGTGTATAAGGGGGCCACGGCCATTTTGGAGTGATTCTGCATAGTAAAAAAGGTTTTCTGTAGGGTTCACAAATAAACACCGTCCTCGTTCAAACTGTAAAAACTCCACAAAATAACACGCTTCCTCCTTACAAACGTTTCCACTTTCTTTTTTTTCTTTTTTTTTACGAAAACCTAAATTCCAAAAAAAACAAAAACCAAAAAGGTACAAATAATAGTAGTTAACCATTAGTTAACCGGTAAATAGTAGTTATAATAATAATAATAATAATACTAATGATAGTAGAGAAAACAAAAACAGGAGAAATGTACACAGAAGCACCTGAGAAATGCATTGAAGCCACATTCCCCGCCAGAATTCAACAGAAAAATAAAAAATGAAACAAATTCAAGTAATCCCTCTCAGTCCCCCCTCAGGATACAAACATAACACAAAGCCAAAATAATGACGTACTGATCATAAATAATTATAACTTTACAATTTTTTGAATTGACACTTTCAGTATTTACAATATTTTTAAATGCTTAATGCTACTACATTTTTTTTCGTTTTGTTTCTTTAAGTGATTTTCCCTGAGAACTGAGTTTAGTCTCTCTCTCTCTCTTTGTTTACTACTGTCGTTTGCTTGGTTCCTCTTCCCTTGTTCTGTTATCTGTCCTTCTTTACAACTTAAAAAAACAAAACGGTGACCTTTGAACCCGGGGGGGCGGGTCACGGAATGTAAAAAAATAAAACAACAATAAAAAATGTTAACCTTTCGATAAAATTGTTATTTTCCTTGATCTTCATTTTCAGATTTTTTTCCTCATAGAAAATTTAAACAAACAAAAACCAAACAAATGAAGAAACATTCGAGATGTTATTTCCATCGAACGTTAATCCCGCTGACCGCTAATCCCGTTGAACGCCAATTCTGTTCGCTTGCGGTATATTCCGCACGGGTATTTCTGGAAGTTTTCCGAACACATAAATGCTAAAGGACCGGACAGCCCACTCGGGAGAGAGGTATACGTGTGAAGTGCTTGCGCATCGACATGCAGTCCTACCACTAAAACGATTCAAGCTCTCGCTGTACTTTACACTGCTGTTAGCTAAAATGAACCGACAAAACCAAACAAAAAACTAAAAAGGAACCGAAAAAGGGAAATCTTATCCTCCGCTGGGAAAGCAGACATGGCGCACGCGGGGCACGTCCAGGATGAAGGCCTGGTAAGAGAGCAGGATCGTTCACCAACCATCACAGCGGGGGGCTGGACACCTCCCAGGACTCTTGTCACTGTACCCTGGCAGGGCTCCTGCAGTTCCCAAAGCTTCAAGTTGCCGGGCAACCACAGCGATTCCTGCCAGTAAGCAATCTGGCTAATATTGCTAAGAGACTAAATCCTGTTTGAGAAGGTTGGAGCTGAACCACTGGAGGTTTAAAAAGAGGAGGAGATAAAATAAGGCTTTGGCCACAGGCAACTTTATAGTGATAGTGGTGATATGGGGGAGGGGGTGGTGGTCATGTGACTAACCCCTCCATACACGCACACACACGCCTGTCACGTTTCATCGGTGGTGATGAAGCTAGGTAGCGATGCCTTCCGATATCGTCAGGTGTATGCTTGATGCACCTCGCCTTGAACTCTGTGCTCTGCTGTAGCTGGACAAAAAAAAGAACCCCAGGAGGGGCTTTTACTTTGCAAATATTGGCCCACAAGGCAACACACACTTACGCGCTGACACGCAGAAGTAGGAGAGGCGTTTGTTAACAGCGGCTTGGGTTCCGATTACACACATTCTACTGTGAGAGCTCACACACGCACGCACACACACACACACACACACACAGGCGTGTTCTCGTATGATAATACTGAGGTATGACGGGCAGGACTGCGTGTTTGTGGCAATCGTGTCGGTGTGTGTGGTGTTCTCGTCTCGTTTCTTGGGCCTCGTTAAAAGCGTCCATCTTGTCAACGTTTCCTGGCTTCCAGTGAGGGGGGGGGGGGGCGTTCGCCGTTGCACTAAACAGCATTTTGGTGTTCACTTCCTGCTCCCCAAAGTCTCCCTGGTCTTACTCACATAAGTTGGGGGGGGGCGGGACAATTGTTTTGTCGCCGTGTCTTTGAAAATAGCCTCCCTCCCACTTCCTGCTCCTCCCCCCCGGCGTCCCCCCCCCCTCCCCCTCCCAGGGGGGTCACAGGGGGATCACGCTCGCCGGGTCAGCACATGACCCACAGCCGAACCCGCCGGGACGGAGCGGTTCGGCCCCGGGGGGTTCAGGGGGGCCCGACCGAACCCAACCAAGACCTTAAATAGAAACCAACACTGCGTGTGGGGGGGGGGGGGGGGGGGGGGGGGGGGGGGGGGGGATGTGGGGGCGGGGGAGGGGGAGGGGGAAGGCGGGGCAGGGGAGGGGGGGGGGGGGGAGGGGCTCAGCCAAAGCGTTCGCGGACCAGCATCATGAGTTTTTTCTTGCCCTTGTAGATCTGCTTCAGGTTGTCTATGAACTGGGCGAACTGGATGTGTCCGTCCTGCGCCAGCAGGAAGGTCTCGCGCGCCTTGCTGAGGAACTCGATGAACTCGCCGTAGTGCCGCGGCGAGATGTGCGTGAGCCGCGAGTGCGTGGTGTTGATGTACGCCGAGATGGTGGCGTCCAGCAGCTGCCGCAGCGGCGCCTTGTCCGTGGACATCAGCTTGCCCGAGTTGCGGCGGCCGGGGATGCCGGCCAGGCCCGGCGCCGTCATGGTGCAGCGCCGCAGGATGTCCGACAGCACCGTGGCGCAGTGCACGCTCTTCACCACCAGGGGGATGATGGCGGCCAGCTCGTTCTTGCCCAGCGAGTGGCTGAGCGCGCACGCCCACAGCACGTCGTTGATGGCCGGGTGCGTGTCCTGGTTGTAGGCCAGGTTGAGGTGCGTCATGGCCAGCGACGCCAGCTTGAAGGAGCGCAGCGGGTAGCCGCGGTGCTCCATGTAGCGCGCGATGGTGAACAGCTGCGAGTACGTCATGCCGCTGGAGGCCGCGTCGATCACAATCTGGTAGGCCGTCTCGAAGGCGATGTGGTCCTTCTCGCAGAGCGTGAGGGCCGACAGCGCGCAGTTCTGCGGGTCCTTCATGGCGCACTGCAGCGCCAGCGTGCGGGCGCAGCCGGCCAGCTCCTCGCGCTGCGGGTAGTCCAGGCTGAGGCGCAGGATGGTGTTGTGGGACATGACGGTGGCCGCCACGATGCTGGTGGCCTCCGTGGGCGTGAAGAGGGTGTACCAGCTCTGCAGGATGCTGATCAGCGCCCGCAGACCTGGGGGGGGGGGGCGAGAGAGAGAGAGAGAGAGAGAGAGAGAGAGAGAGAGACAGACAGGTTAAAGACGCTGGGAGCAGTGGTGGTGGTGGGGAGCTGGTCAGTTGGCTGGCTGGGAAATAACAGAACAGAGGAAATGAAGGAAATAATAGAAAAGATAATAAAATACAATGATAATGAAAAGAAAATACAAGAGAGCAGAAGAGATGATGATAGAGACAGACAGACAGACAGAGAGATTCTAACTGATGAATGGATGAACCGAAGGATTAGGAGGATGAGAGATGAGAGGGACACGGCCTGGGGGCCAACAGGACGTCTTTTGGTTTGGTACTCACCGACTTCTGTGGCACAGGTGACTAACCAGCGGACCATCTCCCTTCTTCTCCAGTTCAGGGTGGACAGGGTCATCCTCATGACCTACACACACACACACACACACACACACACACCAAGAGGAGGGAGTTGTTACACATCTACTCATCCTAAACATTCAAAGTGTTACTGGCTCGCCAACCGTCTGTCTGCTCAAAACTCCATCATGAAATACATCAGAGAGAAAAGTGTCTCTTTTTCCAATGAAAAGCCTCAGTCTGAGTATTTGGTGAGAAACGACGGCTTTCTGCTCTGCAAGGCGCGGCCCGCATCCATCCGTCTCAATTAGCCGGGGCTGTGAAACGGGGCCGCTGGATAGACTCTGTGAGCGCCGCATGAAAGCCCAAAAATGTTGCCTCCAGAAAAAATTCCTCCACTTGTACCCACTGACCCAAACGCCTTAATTACGCGGTGGCCGTTTTAAACAAACTGTGAGGAAAAAGGGCTGGAAATTTGCACCCGCGATTTAAAAGGGATGTTGTGGCCACTTGTTAGCGAGAAATTACAAGTCTGGGGCGGCGGTCGCCAGTGATTTGCGGGGACTGAAGCCGGCTGATTTTTTTTGTGCGGTGGAATGATTTCGGAGGCCTGCCAGCAGAATGATATGTAATCAAGGCTTGGCCACACATCCTGACTGTCAGTGCAGGCGCTGCCTCCAGAAGGAACGCAAAAGAAAGTGTGAATATTTACAGTCTGGTTGGTTTCTTTTCACCCGGCCTCCTGGTTTTACTTGTGCTTTTAATTATTTTCATATTTGGTTTCACTTTTGAGATTTAAAAGACTAAAAAAACATGTATTTAGGATCAAAACTATACGTCTTTAAAGTGCACCGTTGGTGTCTCTGTGAGTCGGGCTATAAATTACCCCGTAGGAAAGTGGAAGGCTGACAAACTTTATTTTGTAGACAACAAATCAGCAACGATGTCACATCGTTAAGCTATCACACACACACACGCACGCACACACACGCACACACACCCCCCACGCACACACAAACACTTTCGCTCATTGAAGCACGTGCAGATATTTGCCTGTTACATACTCATAAATGCACACAAGGCTTCACCCCCCCCCCCCCGGTACAGTACCTGCAGTCCCAGCTCCAGCGCCACGTTGAGCAGGGTGACATCGGGGGGGCTGTCTGCGGGCGTGGCGATCTTGAAGGCGTCCTGGGCCAGCTTGAAGATCAGCGAGGAGGAGTGAATGTTCTTTTGGACCGCCTCCAGAACCGTGCGCAGCCGCAGCATGTCACCTGGGGGGGCGCCAGAGAGAGAGACACACGCACACACACACACACACACACACATCAGCATTCACACGTCCTGTGGTGTGGCACACACGTGTGTGTCTGTGTGTGTGTGTGTGTGTGTGTGTGTGTGTGTGTGTGTGTGTGCGTGCGTGTGGGGGAGCGTGTGTGTGTGTGTGTGTGTGTGTGTGTGCGCGGGAGCGTGTGTGTTTTCATGCGTGCGTGAGAAAGCAGGCATGCGTGCTTGTTTGTGCCGTCTGCTACCTCGCCAACTAGCAGCAGTAGTATTGGCTCATACTTTTGCGGGTGCACATGTGTGAAATTGTCCATATGTGCTTGTCTGTGAGTGTGAAAGGGTGAGAGGCTGAATGTAGCGGCGCGTTGGTGAAAAAGAGACTTTGATGCAAGTCAACGTTTATCGTGTGTTGAAGTCGCTTTGAATGAAAGCTTCTACTGAATGACTAACGATCAGTTGACTGTGCACATGCTTGTGTGTGTGTGTGTGTGTGTGTGTGTGTGTGTGTGTGTGTGTGTGTGTGTGTGTGTGTGTGTGTGTGAGCCTCTCTTGGCTTGTGCGAACGCATGCATCTGTGCATACCTGTGGTTGTGTGTGTGTGTGTCTTTGTAACTTTGTAAGTTTGCTTGCGAGTGTGTTTATCAAAGCACATGTTTGAAATGGTACGTTGTGTTTGTGGGTGTACAGGGTGTGCTGTTCTGGCGTGTGTGTGTGTGTGTGTGTGTGTGTGTGTGTGGTGCTACGCTACCTTTAGCCGCGGTGAGCATGGTGGAGGCCAGCTCACACTGCTGGGACTCCAGGTGTCCCAGGGTGAACCAGCGGGGGTAC
>JAXIVH010000040.1:1343751-1346251 GCA_036785325.1 Urophycis tenuis | reverse complement strand
TACATGATCAACCCATAAGACAGGACTATCATATATGATATAGATACATGGGGAGGAAATGATGGAACCTGGATTAAAGACTTGAGGAACAGATTGCATTGCAAACCTATGTGAAGATGGATCAAACTTCTACACCCAGAGCACGTTCTCTCCCTCCCCTATCTCCCCTGCCCTTCCCTCCCCCTTTCCCCATCTTCCTCTTACTTCTACGTCCTCTCCCCACTTCCATTTCCTGTTCCTCTCCACTCCCCTCCTCTCCCTCTCCCTCTCCCTCCCTCTCCCTCCCCCTCTCTCCCTGAAGAAGTGAGCATCTAAACGGGCCTCCTAAACGTTGCTGGAGGCCAGACGGAGCACCCTGATTGATCCCAGGCCCTTATGCTTCCCTCCGACTCGAGAAGGAGGAGGAGCAGGAGGAGAAACTAGGCGGCGCAAAAGGAGAAGCTACCATCGACCAGTCGGTAGTGCATCTGTCTGACTGGCTGACCTAATAACCTGATTCGGGGTGAACAACAGCTGCGGGGAAGACACATTTCCATCGGACGGCGTTTCCTTAAATCACTACTGGCAGAAACAAACAGCGACGGCGGGTCGAACCTCCACCGGCACAGGGCCGACCCCTCAGTGGAGACAGAGAGAGAGAGAGAGACTCCCCGGGGAAAGGAACGCTTACCCAGCTCGTCCCACAGCTGTCGACACTTGTCCGTCATGCCCGTGCCCTGCTGTCTCCATAGCGACAGGCGGGGGGTCCGCCATGAACTGCTCCGTGATCAGCGTTAGCATCCTGGCGCCGTTGGGAGTCTCGCATCCGCAGCATCTCACGCACCTGCGGGGGGGGGGGGGAAGCCAGGAGCCCCGCGTTGAGGTCAAACGTGACCCGAATCCAGTGCGATGCCTTATGTTCACTGATGGCGCAAACGTGAGCTTCACCGATGTTAGCTTAAGTCGCTAATATCGGCACATTTCTGCTAATATTTGGTGGTGATGCTAATGTCGTCCAACATTCTCCACCGTTGGGTTATGTCTCCAACGGGTGCTAACGTTGCCATCGTTCGCTCGCGTCATGTGATATTTTTCAGTGACAAATCCATGGTGGATTTGCTTTGGTCATGCTGTTAAAATAAGTGGCGAGGGGGGCCGTGGTGGACGGGGGGGTCTTACCTTAGCGAACATGGAGTTGAGCTGCTTGCCTGAGCCGTAATAGCCCCCCTGGGAGAGGAACTGCTTCACCTGTTCCCTCACCTGGTCCCTCGTCCAGGTGCCAGCAGTTGTCATCGTCAATGCTGGCGCCCGCTGTTTGGGTCCGGCGCACCTGTAGCACACAAACATATACACACACACACACACACGCACACACACAAACATACACACACGCACACGCGCACACATGCACACCACGCACACGCACACACACAGGCACGCACACACACGCACACACGCACACACACAGGCAGACACAGACACAGACACACACAGACAGACACACACAGGCACACACACACACACACACACACACACACGCACACAGGCACACACACACACACACATTAATAATAATTAGCCATTTTAAAATGAGTGGACTCACAAATTCATTAAAGAAGCTCTCGAGGCAAAGTATGACAGACAAATTGCGGGTTGACAGAGATGAACTGAAAAATTAACAAATGAACATTTGTCATTTTTAACTTGACATACACATCCTTGGGGATCATTTTGAGGTTAAGACAAACAGTGGGGTAGATCTGTCACTTCCTGTTCCTGTTTTGCCACGGGGCAACCACAAACCCCCCCTGCGCAAACAAACAGTGGCTAAGTGTAGGAAATGGACGGTCATTTGAGGGAGCCTCCTCAGTCTCAGCCAGCTCCATTAAGAGCTTAACACCCCCCACCACCCTACTCCCTCACCCCCCACCACCCTACACCACCTACTCCCTCACCCCCCACCACCTACTCCCTCACCCGCCCACCACCCTACACCACCTACTCCCTCACCCCCCACCACCCTACACCACCTACTCCCTCACCCCCCCCACCCCCCACCACCCACTCCCTCACCCTCCCACCACCCTACAAACCTACTTCCACCTCGCTTATTTACCGAAATGTTTTCCGCCTCAGAAAGCGTGTGTGTGTGTGTGTGTGTGTGTGTGTGTGTGTGTGTGTCTGTGTGAGAGTTGTGCGTTCAGGTGTGCGCCCGCCTGAGTGTTTGGCTTGTTTGCCGCGACTCTGCGACTCAGAGGAAGTGGAGGCGCTCGTAAAGCTGGGTGGGGGGGGCTCTTTGATCCAGCAGTACCCCGGCTGCAGACAAAACAACCGCCCAGAGTGGTTGGAGACCAGGCTGCCTGTGTGTGTGTGTGTGTTGAAATCAACTCTCCCCACCCACACCCACCCCTGTTCCTCCGCCCCGCTGACACCGGGCCCTCTTGACTGACAAGGCGGGATTGTGGGGCTTGGAGTCCACAGACAGGAAGTGCCGCACAGGACTTCCTGGGTAAGGAAGGCT
>JAXIVH010000040.1:1339261-1343551 GCA_036785325.1 Urophycis tenuis | reverse complement strand
GACGGCCAATTAGCACGCAGCGAGAAAAATGTCCAATCAGAAAACGGCGACCCTCAGAATAAGCCAATTAGGCGTGTTTGTCTGGGACAAAGGAGGTGGTATTGCAGTGTGATTGCGCCACCGCGGAGCACGGAAAACACGCTGAAATGACACCTTACTTGTTGCCTTACAACCCCACTCTGGGACAAATACAGGCCGCTGATTGCCGCGGCTCAGCGGGGGGGGGGGGCTCTGGTTATTACAGCAAAACAATCAGCACCTTGGGCCATCCCACCCCAGCTCCTGTTTTCATTAGGGAGCTATTGAGTCAGGAACCCCCCCCCCCCCACACACACACACACACACACACACACACACACACACACACACACACACACTCACACTCACACCACCATCCCCCTCTCTCTCTCTCCCTCTTTTGGTCTCTCTGTCGTTCTCTCTCGCTCTTCTCTCGCTCTCCGTTTCTCTCCCGCTCTCTGTCTCCCGCTATCTCCCCCTTCTCTCTCATTCTGTCGTTCTCACTTACTCGTCTCCCTCCTGCTCTCTGTCTCCCGCTGTCTCCCCCATCTCTCTATTTCTCTGTCGTTCTCACTCTCTCCATCTCTCCTTTTCTCTCCTACTCTCTGTCTCCCTCTATCTCCCCCTTCTCTCTCTTTCTGTCGTTCTCTCACACTTTCTCAGTTGTTCTCTCTCTTTCTCTCTATTTTTGCTGTCTTTCTCTCCCCCTCCCTCTCTGTCTCCCCTGGCCCTCTCTGTCTCCCCCCTCCCTCTCTCTGGCTCTCTCTTGCACTCACACTTGTCATTATTTTTTAATTTCTTTGTGTATTAACCTGCACACACACCCAACCAGACACACACACACACACACACCCACACACACACACAAACACACACAAACACACACACACACACACACACACACACACACACACACACACACACACACACACACCGGCTGTCATGCTCCCCGCGTCTGGAGGTAAAATGTATTCTGAAGATATGTAGTTGTTGTTTTTTTTTCTTCTTCTACTGCGGGTGGAATTAATGAAGCTGTAAATTCATGAGGCAGGAGCCACCCGGGCCTCCAGAACACTCCTAGGAGACCTTCCAGAAGGTTCCTGGGAGCCGCGCTGCTTAATTAACTGATTGTGTGCTTGGCTGGGAGCCACGGCCAGGCGGGATTAAAGGGGACGCCGCGGTGCTAGGAGCTAGCGGCTAATGTGAAGCTATCAGAGGCACGGAGGCCATGGGAAGCTATGCGCTAGCGGAGTTAGCCGCGGCGCCGCGGGGAGTGAGGCGCTACGCGAGTAGGAGAGAAGAGAAGGAAAAGAAAACCAGGAGAAAGATGGAGGGAGCAGAGAGCCACAGGAAAGAGAGAGGAAATGAGAAGGAGAGAAGGGAGGAGACATAAAGCAGAGAGGGAGAGGGGAAACGATAACATTTACAACGACAACAGCAATCATTTTTATAATTACAAAAAAATATTTTTTTAATAATAATAATAATAGTAGTAATAATTATCATCATCATCACAGGAGCAGGAATGCTCAAAAGGACCGCCAAGGAGCTGTTACAAAGACGAAGAGAAGAGTTGCAGATGGAGATGAAGAAGGACCATAAAAAATGATGGGAGGCATAGCAATCATTGTGTTACTGGGAACCCAGCCTGGTGCACCATCAAATATGGCCTGCTGATGATTGACCTCTGGGGACCACCAGAGATATGTCTGGGTTCTGGGGTTCTGGCGTAGTCCGGATATTGGGGGCACGGCTTCCTCTTCTGCGCGCTGCTTTCAATATTTGGTGTTTCAGACCCAGCTGACGTTTGGGCTTGTCTCTATAATCAGAGATAAGTCCAAATTAAAAATAAGTTTTCCTGCATGCAACCAAAGCCTGCTTAAACGTGATTGGTCAGTACCACCTGTTCTGCAAACGGAAACAAGAACGCGCCCCACGCGTTTCCAACATCTCGTCCCGCTGCCTACCGATGTTGTTGTCATAAGCATAATCTGTCAATAGAGTTAAGCAGAGGACGGCCAGGCCTAAGTAGCAGAACAGCGTCCTCTCTGGCCAGAGGCACGTCATTGCGTCAGTGAGTTTCCCTATTGGTTGGAATCTGAATGACGCTTCTTGCCGTCCTTTTACACAATGTGGTCACACTGAAAAAAATAAAAAAAAGACTGACAAATAATTATATATCTCAAGACAATGCTACTGGCCTATCAAGCTGTTCATGGAACTGCCCCCTACCTACCTCCAAGCATTGGTAAAACCCCACCCCCCTGCATGAGTGCTCCGCTCAACTGCCTCAGCTGGTCGACTGGTACCTCCATCACTAACATGAGGAAAAGGTCGGAGGGCGAAATCACAACTCTATTTTGGCACCGCAGTGGTGGAACGAGCTCCCCATCTTCCGGAAGAGACTCAAGACTCACGTGTTCAGAGTTCAGAGTTCAGAGTTCACCTGAACCCTGCATAACATCCTCTACCTCACCCCCCACCTCATGCACTTGTATGTTGTACGTCTTAGCACTTTATCATTGGTCTTTGTATCTTAGCACTTAGCATGATAGGCCAGAGATGTTGTATAGGCCTACTAGCAATGGTTCACCTTTTGGAATGCTTGGAACTTGTTCTGGTGACTTGCTCACTGTATTAGCAGCAATTAAATGTTTCTCCTTCTTCTGATGAATGTACTTATTGTAAGTCACTTTGGCCAAAAGTGTCTGCTAAATGCCCTAAATGTAAATGTATCTATATATACATAGTCCAGGTGGTAACGTCCTATACAACACCTGCTGTATGGAATAAATAGCAACTGTTTGACTGTTTTATAAGCTAAGGAGTTTAAGGGCAAGCTTAGACAATGAACAGTGTTAGAATGTCCAAGAATACATACTTGATTGATAACAACGCTCTACAAAAAAAAAAGAATCTAAAAGCGGTTCCAAATTATGACCTTTTTGTGTCTCTCTAGGGATTGCTAAAATGAACGCCACAGTAAAAAAAAAGTAAATGCCACAACTATGATCACTTATCCAACTTTGAAACATTACATCTTACAGAAGACCCAGCTAACTTCACTGTACCCAATAAAATCTGCCATATGCCTTTGAAGTAACTCTTTTTTACAACATTCAACTCAAACTCTGTCATGGCCCTTATAGAGGCTGCTCTAGTCACAGTGTTTATTATTTCTCAATATATATACTTTATATACGCACAGACACATACACAGCCCCCAGGGATGTGTCCTCAGCCGCCTGCTGTACTCCCTGTTCACCCGCGACTGCACGACCACACACAGCTCCAACACCGTCACTAAGTTCGCAGACGACACCACCATCATCGGCTGCATCACTGACGGTGACGAGTCGGCCCACAGAGCAGAGGTGAGTGCCCTGATATCGTGGTGTCAGGACAACAACCTCCTGCTCAACGTCAGCAAGACCAAGGAGCTGATGATGGACTACAGGAGGCTGCAGGGAGGGAGATGCACCCATCCACATCGGGGGGACAGCGGTGGAGAGGGTCAGCCACTTCAGATTCCTCAGGACTAACATCAGCCAGGATCTGAGCTGGTCACACCACACGGGTGTGGTCCTGAAGGCAGCGAGACAGTGGCTCTTCTTCCTCCAGGGACAGAGGAGGTTCAGGCCTGGACTCCAGGATGCTCACCAACCCTCTACAGGTGTACCATTGAGTGTATCCTGGCAGCATCACAGCCTGACACGGCAGCAAGGCTCTGCAGTGGGTGGTCAGGGCGGCCCAGCGCATCACCAGGACTGAGCTGCCCACCATCCAGGACCTCTACAGCCAGTGCTGCAGAAGAAAGGCCCAGCGGATCATCTCGGACCCCCACCATCCCGGCCACAGACTGTTCACACTCCTGTCACCTGGCAGGCAGTACAGGAGCATCCGGACCAGAACCAGCCGGTTCAGAGGCAGTTTCCTTCCACAAGCCGAACTGCTAGAACACTTGCACACATGGCATACATACGTATGTGATTGGACCCCCACCCTCACCCCCTCCACCACCCTCTCCTCCCTCCACCACCCTCACCCCCGCTCACCCCTCCCCCCAACATATACACACACGCAGACACACTGTCCACTTTACAGTCACATAGCTGCTATGTCTCTGCACCTTAAGTTACAATGTCATTTGCATTGCCATCCACTGTCTTTGCACTATCTGCTTGTACCTCCGTGAGAAACCTTGTCAACCCCTGTGAGCATCTCCCTATGCTCGTGTACTACCATTGTCCATTCATTATTCATTATCCACTA
>JAXIVH010000040.1:1291761-1334261 GCA_036785325.1 Urophycis tenuis | reverse complement strand
ATTCCTGTTGGGTTATCATGAGTAACCAATTTAGACCGGCTCGTTACTCATTGGCCAATCATGATGAGGGCCTCATTCTGTGTGATCTCATAGTTCTCTCCCGGGCAGTGGGCTGAGAGGAGAGCACAGCGACACGGGAATCACAAGGATGAAGGCACAAGAAAGACCATGAAGATGAGAAAGATAATTAAGGCGGGGAAGACTATGAAGATGGTTATGATGATGAAGAGGAGCGAGACGTGATGTGTGAAGATGGGGCACATCATAGAGATAATTAAGATAATGAAATAAGGAAAACGATGAAAACAATGAGGAGAATGAAGTTGACAAAGGAAAACATGAGGAGAACAAAGTTATGAAGATGATGTGGTGAAGAAGCTGATGGAGACCATGGCGCTGATGGGGACCATGAAGCTGATGGGGTGATGAAGATGATGGTAGCCATGAAGATAATGGTGATGATTAGGGTGATAGTGATGGTGAAGATTATGTGGTGATAAAGTTGATGGTATTAATGAAGATGATTTTGAAGACAAAGGTGATGGGTGCTGAAGACGATGGTGATGAAGGCAACTAAGACGACGGTGCTGAGGACAATGATGACGACAATGCTGGGGGCTGTGAGGAAGATGAGGGTGACGAAGAAGACAATAACAGCGATGACACTGATGAATAGGGACAGCAGGAATTACTTCGTAAACAAGGGGTTAACGAACCAAGGAGGGAGGAAGAATAGGAGGGAAACTGAGTACAGGAGGAGGAGAGGTGGGAGCAGAGGAAGGGGTAGAGGGAGGAGGAGAAGAAGGAGCAGAGGGAGGAAGAGAGGTGGCAGCAGATGGAGGAGCAGAGGAGGAGGAGAAGGAGCAGAGGGAGAAGAAGCAGAGGGAGGAGGAGAGATAGGAACAGAGGTAGGAGCAGAGGGAGGAGGAGAAGAAGGAGCAGAGGGAGAAGAGAGATGGGAGCAGATGGAGGAGCAGAGGGAGGAGGAGAGGTTGGAGCAGAAGGAGGAGGAGAAGGAGCAGAGGGAGGAGGAGAGGTGGGAGCAGAAGGAGGAGGAGAAGGAGGAGAGGTGGGAACAGAGGTGGGAGCAGAGGGAGGAGAGATGTGAGCAGATGGAGGAGCAGAGGGAGGAGAAGAGGTGGGAGCAGAAGGAGGAGGAGAAGGAGGAGAGGTGGGAACAGAGGTGGGAGCAGAAGGAGGAGGAGAAGGAGCAGAGGGAGGAGGAGAGGTGGGAGCAGAGGGAGGAGGAGACGGGGTATTCTAAAGAAAGATAGATACATAGATTCCTTTTTATCTCACACTGGAAAAAAAGGGTGTGAGGGAGGGGAGGGATTTGTAGAGGAGGCACTGCTAGGAGGGGAGGCCTTGATATGCAAATGAGGCTGGCGTTAATCAAAGCAATAAGATTAGCCTTCCAAATTGAGATGAAAAGAGGCTCCATTATGTGGGCCGAGTGTCATGTGCAATAACGCGGAACGGAGGGGTGACGCAAAGCCACGCAGCGTTTGCATGCGTGTCAATGAGAGAGAGAGAGAGAGAGAGAGAGAGAGAGAGAGAGAGAGAGAGAGAGAGAGAGAGAGAGAGAGAGAGAGAGAGAGGTAGAGTGAGAGAGAGACCAAGTGAGTGAGAGAGATACCTACTGAGTGAGAGAGCAAGAGTGATAGAGAAATACAGTGAGTGAGAGAGAGAGAGAGAGAGAGGGGCATAGAGAGCGAGGGAGAGAGGGATAGTGTCAGTGTAGAGAGACAGCCTGTGATCAAGAGATGTAGAGAGACATAAAAGCATCGTGAAAGAGAGCGAGCTAGTGAGCGATAGCAAGAGAGAGAGAGAGCATGTGTGAGCAGGTGTGTTTGTGTGTAATGTGATTTGTGTTACGATGGTGAGCAGTGAGAGGAACACAGACTGAACGATGGGTGTCACTGAGAATGAAGGTGTGTGTGAGAGAGAGACAGAGACAAAGAGAGAGAGAGAGAGAGACAGAGAGAGAGAGAGAGAGAGAGAGAGAGAGAGAGAGAGAATGTGAGAGAGGCAGTGTGAGGGAGATAGGGAGAGGATGATGACAGAATGAAAAGACGAGGTTCCTTGGGACAAATACGTGTGTGTGTGTGTATGTGTGTGTGTGTGTGTGTGTGTGTGTGTGTGTGTGTGTGTGTGTGCGTGCGTGCGTGCGTGCGTGCGTGTGTGTGTGCGTGCTACAGGCTTCGATGCAGGAGTGTTAAAACACGTTTGAGTTGGATGACGGAGCCTTGTACACACAGGGCGAGTGTTGCACAGCCCCACAGCCCTGGTGTGTACACACAGCCACCCCCACGCATTCACACGCTCCGCAGCCAGAGAATCCCGCTTACATGCAAAGCCTTCTGGGACCGGTTTTTCAACTTCAGGGTGGGCCGACACCGTTGGTGTGATGCTGTCTCCATCCATCATCCATCAGTCTATCCATCACTCACCCATTCATCATCCATCAATCTATCCATCACTCACCCATTCATCATCCATCAATCTATCCATCACTCACCCATCCATCATCCATCAATCTATCCATCACTCAGCAGCCATTCATCATCCATCAATCTATCCATCACTCACCCATTCATCATCCATCAATCTATCCATCACTCACCCATCTATCATCCATCAATCTATCCATCACTCACCCATCCATCAATCTATCCATCCCTCACCCATTCATCAGCCACCAGTCTATCCATCACTCACCCATTCATCATCCATCAATCTATCCATCACTGCCCCATTCATCATCCATCAATCTATCCATCACTCACCCATTCATCAATCTATCCATTACTCACCCATCCACACTCAACACCTAATGGGAGAAACAAAAACAAGCGTCCTCCTTCAAACTTAGTTATCTCCCCCCCCCCAACCCTCCTCCCCCCTCTCCCCCCAACCTTCCTCCCCCAGATCCTCCCAGACGAGCCATTCCCTCACCCGGGGAGAGAGAAATTATGCTGGCATTAATATTTCAGAGGGCAAGGGCCTCCGGGAGCCACCCACATGGGCCAGGGACCGGCGGCCCACTCGGATCTGCCATCGTGTCAAATTAAATGTTGCCTGGCGAGCATCAGAGGGCCAATCACGTCGTCCGGGGAGAGGGATGGGGGGAGGGGGGGGGGGGGGGAGAGGGAGGGAGGAGAGGAAAAGGGGGAGAGGGATGGGAGAGAGGGAGCAGAGGTTGCGGGAGGAGAGGGGGACAGGAAGGCAGGGAGGGAGAGAGAGGGGAGAGGGGTGGTCATGAGAGGATGGCAGAAGAAAGGAGGAGGAGGAGGGATGTTTTGGAAAAGAAGAGCAGGGGAGGAGCGCAGGAGGCGGGGACCTCGGGACCATGAAAGGGAAGAGGAGAGGAGAGGGGAGAAGAGGAGAGGAGAGGAGAGGGGAGGGGAGGAGAGGGGAGGAGAGGAGAGGAGAGGAGAGGGGAGGGGAGGAGAGGAGAGGAGAGGGGAGGAGAGGGGAGGAGAGAGGAGGAGAGGAGAGGGGAGAGAGCGGTGAGCTGGAGCCACCAGGGGTGCAGAGGAGTTGAGGAGCACAACGGGAGCAGAAAGTGAATTGAGGAAACACAATAAAGGTTAGGAGGAGGATGGAGGGAGGAGGAGAGGAGGAGAGGCGGATGAGGAGAAGAGAGACAGAGAGGGAAGGAAAACAGACAAGGAGGAGATGAAAGGAGATAAATCGGGGAGGGGGGGGGGTGAGAGGGAGGAGAGGGGGAGAGAATAGAGAGCACTGGATGGGAGGAGAAATAGAAAGGAGAGTACAGTAGGAGCAGGGAGCAGAGAGGAGAGGAGAGGAAAGAGGAGAGAGAAGAGGAGAGGAGAGAGGAGAAAGGAGAGAGTAGAGGAGGCGATAGAGGTGAGGAGAGGAGGAGAGGAGAGAGAAGAGGAGAGAGAAGAGGAGAGGAGAAAGGAGAGAGGAGAAAGTAGAGGAGAGAGAAGAGGAGAGGAGAAAGGAGAGAGGAGAGAGTAGAGGAGGCGAGAGAGGTGAGGAGGAGGAGAGGAGAGGAGAGAGAAGAGGAGAGAGAGAGGAGAGGAGAGGAGGGAGAAGAGGAGAGAGAAGAGGAGAGGAGAAAGGAGAAAGAGAGAGGAGAGAGTAGAGGAGAGAGAAGAGGAGAGGAGAGAGGAGAAAGGAGAGAGTAGAGGAGGCGAGAGAGGTGAGGAGAGGAGAGAGAAGAGGAGAAAGGAGACGAGGAGAGAGTAGAGGAGAGAGAAGAGGAGAGGAGAGAGGAGAGAGGAGAGAGAGAGGAGAGAGGAGAGGAGTGTCAACAGGGCCATAGCATATCAGTGTAAATAATGGAGGGCAGCGGGGGGGCCCACGCTGGGCTGAGCAGGAGACAAAGAGCCAGCTGAGATGCGTGAAGGTTCAGACATCAAGGACAGGAACGCCAATAAATCTTATGGATTATTCATTGACACCGGCCTTATACGTCCACCTGTATTCATATTTCATACCCACGCAGCCCTGCTGGCTCATAGGTGGAGACCAAACATCGGCTGGAGGAATGGAAGCAGCTAACCAGCAAACCTGGTGTCTCTAAATGCTTGTTTATGTGAGTGGTGGTCGTGGAAGTCAGTCTGGATGCTGACATGGAGGTAAATGCTGGCAGGGTGAACAGTGTGTCTGTCAGTAAAGCTCATATCAAAATCACCTGTGTGTGGGCAGTGGTGTGTGTGTGTGTGTGTGAGAGGGCCTGTTGACTGGACCGTGTGTGTGGTTTTCTGTCTCTGTGGACATGCGTGTGTGTCTGTACAAATGTGTACCAGTAAAACTGACAATGGTCCACAAATGTACTCATACACGTGTTTGTTGTGTGTGTCTATAGTATGTGTGTGCCTGTGTATGTATGTGCCTGTGTATGTATCTCTATATATATATATATATATATATACACATCCAGTATTTGTATGTGTAGGACATGAAGCTATAAAAAAATACTCGATACAAAAGCATCTGCTGAATGACTATATATAATACAACATGTGTGCATGAGTAATGAAAGCTTAATCAAGAACAGCCCTAAATCTAGTCAAAAGCACAGCGTGTGGAGTGCTTACTGCTCGGTTCTGTGTGAACAAGAAAAGGGCCAGTTTCATTATGCCGGCCTGCCCGCCCAGTCTGGAGCTGATCCCACAGATCCCAGCAGCTTACTGAGCCAATAACTGGGTGCTTCTGATAAGCCAGCCTGAGTCCTCCTCAAACCAAACCTCTTTAGACAGCTGATTGGCTGACAACGGAGACAAACATTCGGCTGATTGGCTGAGAGAGATGAAGACAAACAATCAGTTTATCTGTGCTTCGGGAGAGAGAGCCAGGGGCTCTCGGTGCACTGATAATATGGATGATACGATCAAACTGATTGATATATCGGTATGAAGACACTGATGATGGTATTGATGATGATATATTGATATCCCTCACGATGACCTCATCCCTGACGATATTTCTCCCTGTCTCTTTTTGCTCTCCCTCCATCTCTCTCTCTCTCTCTCTCTCTCTCTCTCTCTCTCTCTCTCTCTCTCTCTCTCTTTTTCACTCAAGTCAATTTCTCATCCTCCTTTTGTCTTTCTCTCCCTCAAAATGTCTTACAAACTCACACACACACACAAGTGCACACACACCTTTGTGAAATAAGTGCAGGAGAACAATAAAAAGCTGACAGTTGGAGCGCAGGCTCCTGACGGCAGCTGGACGACCTTGGAGGATCAGCAGAGTGCAGAGTGGGAGATAAGATAGCGCTGAAGGATAAGATAAGGCCCCGGTGAGATAAGGAACAGATAAGATGTACTTCCCCACCAAAAAGGTACAGCGCCTGAACTCCGGTGTGCGCGGCCCTCCTGGCTGCCTGACCGCCAGATGCTCCTTCAGGAGAAGAAGAAGAAGAATTACTCTGTGGATCCCGTGAGGGAAATTGGGTCTCTGCATTTAACCCAATCGTGAATTAGTGGAAACACACTCAGCACACAGTGATGGTGAGGCACACAGTGAAGGTGAAGCACACACTAATCCCGAGGCAGTGAGCTGCCAACAGCGGCGCTCGGGGAGCAGTGAGGGGGTTAGGTGCCTTGCTCACAGGCACTTCAGTCTGGTCGGGGTTCGAACCGGCAACCCTCCGGTTACAAGTCCGAAAGCCCTAACCAGTAGGCCGCGGCTGCCCCAGTAGGAGCGGTGGGCGAACCCACCGTGAGGGGCTTTGGGTGAAGCCTGCCTAAATGACTACATAATAAATAGCGGAGGGAGAAGAGTGCAGACAGTAAGGAGTCTGCAAACAAGAGGCCATTAGCGCCACTCCCCAGGTATGCACCGCTGCCGCTCTGCTGTGATTAAGCACTGAACAGAGGAGACGCAACGGACCGGCCAGCCACCGCGTTTCACTGCAATCTCTTCTCTTCTTCTTCTTCTCCTTCTCTGCTAATTTCACCACCACCGCAATTGCTACACATTGAGCTTTTGGCTCGCAATTACACGCACACACTGCACACACACGCACGCGCACACACACACACACACACACACACACACACGAGAGAGACAGAGAGAGCAAAGTAGAGAGATGGATAGAGAGACAGTGAAAAAGGGTGAGACAGCAAAAGACACAGACCAGTGAGAGAGACAGAAAGATAGGGAGACAGCAGAGAGAGAGAGGGAGGTAGAGAGACAGAGAGAGGTATAGAAAAAAAGAGAGAGGGGTATAGAGAGAGAGACAGAGAGGTATTTAGACAGAGATAGAGAGAGAAAGAGAGGGTGAGGGAGAGGGCGAGAGAGAGAGAGGGAGAGAGAGAGAGAGAGAGAGAGAGAGAGAGAGAGAGAGAGAGAGAGAGAGAGAGAGAGAGAGAGAGAGAGAGAGAGAGAGCGAGAGAGAGAGTCCCTGTCTGATTAGAGTTGCTCAGCGTGGTGAAGGGCCCTCCTAGGGGGGATTTCTGCAGACCCTTGTTAACCCTCTTGGAGGAACAAGCCAGTGGTGTGGTTCAGCCTCGAGCACCCTCAGCACACCCTGGCAATCCTGCCAACACCCCCCCCCCCCCCCGCCCTCCCCTCCCTGCGCACCAGGAACCGTGCTCGTGGAGCCGTGCTCGTGCTATATAGGGGGGCCGAGTCTGTCGCTTGCTTTTAAGACTCATCCGGACAAAATGGCCTCGCCTGTGCGGTGCTTTCATCTGGCTGCACACTGGCCATTGTTTCACCATTTCCAACTGTTTGTACAACTGTTCTGCATTTTATTCTGCCTTTATTCTACGGTTCTGTAAAGCCCTTTGTAGCCTTCTGAAAGGTGCAATACTAATAAAGTGATTCATATAAACATTATTGATATTATTATTAGTGTCATCATTCATTCTCCATGTGTGTGATTGTGGGATGTGGATGTTATCTGGCTGCCTGTTAGGGTCCGATAGGGTCCAATACAGATGGTGGCTGGCAGTTCATTGTGTTCATGACAGGAGCTGCGCGTTGTGTCACAGTGTCTGATCAGGGGTGGGTCATGCATGCATACAGCGCACAATTCAACATGTGACCGTTTCCTGGTCTGTGATTGGGTCCCTCTGTGACCCCTCTCAGGGGCTGGAGAGTAGGTGGTGAGCATTCAGTGACCCCCCCCCCCCCCCCCCCCCCCCCCCAACAACCCCCTCCAACTGATTTTTCCGTTGTTTTTTCTTCCAACCAGTCATCATGGCTGGTGCAACAATCGGCTGTTGAAGCCAGTGATTGGAATACATTTAGAATAGATTGATTGATGGAACGTTTTGGTCAGTCTGCATGCAACGGATTTCTTCTAGGTTGCCTTTAGAAATAATTATATTTCTTACTAATAGATTTTTCTCGTGCATCTCCCTATTTAGATATTCTGACTGCATGTGTTTGCTTGTGCTTTGGGTGTATGACAGTTAGATACAGGAAGCCCCAACTGGTGTTGGTGGTTGTGTTTGAGTGTCAAGCTCAGTAAAATGGGTGGGGACCGAGAGTGGGGGGGCGGGGCTTCCCTCTAAAGAAGAGGAGGGGCTTAACGCTGATTGGATCTCACAGCTCATAAGCTAACGACAACAGGAAGCAGCCAAGCGTCTCAGAAAGCAATTAGATAGAGGAGAAGGGGGGAGGGCAAAGAGGAGGGAGAGGCGAAGGGAGGAGGAGGGGGGAGAGCGGGGGGAGGTCTGGGTGGGATTTATTTCAATTTGGCAGAAGCCCTGTTCTCTATCCCCCTTAATGACATGAGGGGGAAGGGGACAACATAGATAGATAGACAGATAAAGATAAAGACAGAGCAACAGACAGATATAGACAGACAGATGGGTAGATAGACAGCTCGATAAATAGATCTCTAGAGACAGACAGACCGATGGAAAGATAGCACAGTGTGTGATGTCACATGACAACACACACTGAATCATTCACGCAAAATGGGAAACAGCTTCACAAAGAGAAACAGTGAAGAAATAAATATAAACACGCAAATGATGAGATTGTACTTAGTGTTGTACTTACAGAGCACTGCTTCAGAACCCGGGGCCGGAGGGGCCCCAGCTTTTAGCCACGGCTAACAGCCCCATAAAGCATAAAACACATCATATAAACAGTGCCGTTACGTCCTGTATGGGACATTGTAGGCATCCCCCCTGATCCACATTACACTCCCCCAACCCCTTGGCTATAATGAGCAGCTAATCTAATTTAGTTTAATAAACACATTAGTCCTAATGAAGCTGCTGGGCTCTGGGCTGACTGCACATATGGGCCTATTGTTTCACGGCTAACGCATAATCCATCGACACATATGGAGGTCAGTGGCCCTACATTACATCCCTATATATGTATACATGTGTGTGTGTGTGTGTGTGTGTGTGTGTGTGTGTGTGTGTGTGTACGCGTCTGTGGTCATTACATCATTGCATGTGCAACCACCCTCTCCACCAGCCCAAACACTCAATGTATGGAGTAATCACTAACTTCACCCCACCCATCTACCAATGCACACGTAATGCATGTCGACCCCCCACCCCACACACACACACACACACAATTCGTTAGCGTCACCTCACTGCTTGTGATGCACCAGCAGAAGCGAGGGCTCCAGAAGGCTTCCTCCACCCATGGCAGGGGCCACGTCGCTGAACCACACATGAATATAGACACATATATAGATGTATGTATGTGTGTGTATATGTGAGATACAGATGATGTGAACTAACACCACTGCATGTTATGACGACAAGGATAAATGTCAATCAATCAAGTAGTGGTCTGTCTATTTCTAGCCCATCTATATCTCTGGGTTTCAATGAACACAACGTATCTTTCTCCATCTCCCTCTGTTGATATTTCACTCTGTATCAATCCAACTATCTGTTTCCCAATCAATAATAATCTATGGTGCTGTGTCAAAGTTTCGGCCTCCATTCTATAATGCCATATAATGTTTCAAATTCACATGGACAATTGGGGCCCTTATATAATCCTTTGACTTAAAAAAATAAGTCTGTGTTTTGCTGCTGTAACAACTAAAGCCCAGTTGAGTGATTGATAAAGCGCAATTAAATCTATTTCAATCTAAATCCTGCTCCTTTGTTTGTGTGTGGACTCACAGTAGATACACAAAACATACCTTTGCTTGGGTACAAATGACACAAAGGTTAGTTGAAATATTGACCCTTGGTCATTACACTTAAAAAGTATCTTATAAATTGATTCACCGTCAGTGTCATGCACGTCCCTGCGGTCCACTGGCTGGCAGAGCAAACAGGACGAGGCTGTGAATCAGAAAACCAACAAGCTGTTGGTTCTGATGTCTGCTGTCATCTCTCTACATGTCCACACAGACGTCATGCATGTATTGAATGGTTTGTAGCTGAGAGAACTGTAATGCTACGGCCGATGTTATCAAATGACCATGTTAACACAGAGAAGCTTGGAGCATGTTATGCACCGCAGCCCTCATTCATCCTCATGAAACATCTGACCAAATGGCATGCGTTCTATTGTGTGCGTCTGCGATTGTCGTCACACCGCAGGCATAAACGGTCATAAATAAAGCTAGAAAAAAAAAGAAATAACAAAAGACAACCTTGTTGAGGCAAGCACGGCGTTCACTCACTCATTCATTCATTCATTCACGTCGGGCTCCCCGCTGCCGCTGCTCGTTGTGAGGCAGTGGATGCGACAGTGCTGCCACCTAGCGGCGCGTCCAGCGCAGCGACCATCCAACCATCAAGATTGGAATCCAACATCATCAACCTCCCATATTATGACCTGAATGTGACTGGAAAACTAAGACTCTTTCGGCCTATAAGTCAATATTCTTGGACTTTAATGCTTGGAACTGAGAGAACAGGATGTGGTAGAAGAAGAAGAAGAATTACTCATTTGATCCCGTGAGGGAAATTTGGTCTTCTGCATTTAACCCAATCGGGAATTAGTGAAACACTCAGAACACAGTGATGGTGAAGCACACAGTGAGAGAGCAGTTGAAACAACAAACTACAAAATGGTATACAATTTGCATTTGTAACATAGGCCTACATTGCATTCAAAAGACATTACAAACATTTCAATATGAATACAATCTTTACCAAATGCTAGCCATTGTGATTAGCTACAGAGTGGAAAACAAACAATTTTGAGATAGGCTACTTGTATTTATCAATTCCAACTCCTAAAATACATCATTTATGAAGACCACTGTTGTTCTCTGCGGACACAGGGTAGTATTCTGACCGAGGTGGTGCTCTGTTTATGCCCACAAACAGATTCTCTGTAGCTTTAGCTCACATCCAGGCTAGCTCCCGTTCCTCCCCACACACATCTGTCTACAGAATCCTGTCAGCAGGTTTAACATGGTAGACTTCATTAATGGAGGAGATAACCAAAGACAGGCCTGGATGCTGCTGAACGCAGACAGAGGAGCAAGGATGTGGGCCCAAATAGGAACAACAGCCACGGTGAGCACTGCCATCCTTTACACAGGAACACGTAGCCACATCAACAATAACTGATTTTAATTTTGATTAAATGCACCATGAGAAATCCTATCTTTGTGTGATTGATTCACGTAATGATTATTGCGATTAAAAACATACTTATTTGTGGAAAAACGTTTGTTCCTTATGTGATGATGACTGTGAATAATTTGTGGACCATGATGCTGATGCTGAGGCTGGGCATGGAGTGACTCCCCTTTGCCCTCGCCCTGTGGTATTGTGGGTAGCGTAGTTTCTTTGTCGGCTGTGTGGTTAGTGCTCACTAGGTGCCGTGACATCCCTGCTTCATTCCGTACTGTGTCGTTAGGTAAGGTCTGCATGGAGAAGGTCAAACAAAGCACGCCAAAGAGGTCACATGGAAGCTACGTTCTCATTTACATTTAAATATAATTTATTTTCATTCATTATTATGTGTGTGTGCGTGTGTGTGCGTCTCTGACTCACAGTGCAGTTGCAGATGTCTTTGAGGTAGGTGGCCCTTATGGCTGCCTCTACGTAGGGCTGATGGAGGAAGCTGTAGGGCAGCACGATGTGGAAGGTCAAGAGACCACACCTGTGAATCAGGGGAGGCAGGAGAGAGAGAGAGGATGACAATGGTTAGATGACAGTTATGTTATGTAAGAAGATGACAGATGACTCTCGAGAGAGCCTAATAAATGTGTCGGTTACAATGCAGAAAATATACATTGGACATGAAAAAGAAAAACGTTTTTAAACCAATGCCACTCGTCCCTTTTACCTGATGAAAACCAGGAAGTAATGATGCATGCCCCTCCTGTTTACCTGTCGTACACCAGGAAGCAATGAGCCGTCCACTTCCTGTTTACCTGTCGTACACCAGGAAGCAATGAGCCGTCCACTTCCTGTTTACCTGTCGTACACCAGGAAGCAATGAGCCGTCCACTTCCTGTTTACCTGTCGTACGCCAGGAAGCAATGAGCCGTCCACTTCCTGTTTACCTGTCGTACGCCAGGAAGCAATGAGCCGTCCACTTCCTGTTTACCTGTCGTACACCAGGAAGCAATGAGCCGTCCACTTCCTGTTTACCTGTCGTACACCAGGAAGTCGTCCTTGTCTCCGTCCAGGATCTCCCACACGTCCTCCTGCAGCGGGGCCTGCTGGTAGACAGGCACCTCGGGGGGGGCCCTCCTCCTCAGCTCCCAGTACATGGCCCGGGACTGCGCCTGCCGCTCGTTCACCACCAGGATGGCCACGTCGCTCAGGTTGCTGCGGCCCAGCCGCTCACGCAGGGGTCCCAGCCTCCGGGAGAGCACAGGCAAAGACTGACGTGAGATTTTGCAAAGCAGTGACAGAGAAAAAGGGGATGGGTTCCAAGACTTGACTTTTAGGGCTTTGAGGTAGGTTGGTTCCACGGCAGTACATGGAAATCCATTCTCTGTACCTTTCTGAATTTCAACTGAAGCTTTTCAGGCCTTGTCAAAAGAATGGATGAGCAGTCGCTTCTGAAGGTCTAGAAATGCACAATTCGTCATCTCGGATTACCTGGACGCCTGCGTGAGACAGAACCGTCAGCTGGCCTTCAGCAGCGCCACCACGACTACATTTCCCAGAAGCTCTGGCATGGGCGCTGTTCCTCCCACCTCCCAATGGGGGGCAGACTTGCAGATTTTGGAGGGGTCGCTGTCCCCTTCCACGTGGAGGGCAGTCGCTGCCCACAGCAGGGCAGGCAGACTGGCTCCCAGCCACAGAGGTAGGAGATACCTCATCCTCTCTGCTCTGGACACAGGACCAGGCTGCAGAGCACGACAAAAGCACCAAGGTGAGGAGTACAGCACCTATAGGTTCCCAGAGAGCCACTGCCATGGTTAGGTAAGGTAAACACACACACGTATAAAGCTGTCACTCTCTCTGTCGCCATCACTCGTGGATCAGGGACTACCGCCGTGGCTAGTTTAACAGGTTTTGCGAAAACCCATAAAACAACCAAGTTTAAACCCTGCATCATTGTGTTTGCTAACCTGCCCCTGACTGAATGTCTGAAGGCTAATGGAGTCAACGGGCCCTCCTCTTGGCCCCCAGCCCCAGTCTCTGGGCCTGCCAGCAGGAACACACTATCAGCAAACAGGCTGAGCTTCCCCACTGGCTGGCCCGGCCGAGTCCGTCTGATGCGGAACTAATTAAAAAGTAAAAGCTCCATTGTCTCTGGCCTCCCGCGTGGACCCCGGCCCAGATATGAGCTGCTTGGACGTGGGGGGAGACGGACATACGGACAGATGGACGGATTGAAGGAGTGGGCGGAGGTGTGGGAGACGGAGGCCAAAGATGACGTGTGGACAAACACGGAGAAAGATTATCACATGATAAAACAAATGACAGCACAGGGGTTGAATATGCTACAAACTTCACATGATAAACAAGCCTTCTCTGAGGGCCAGCGAGGAACATAACTTTACACTTGCGTAACAGACGCTGATAAACCAGAAGCACGCGGTGACCTAGTGTGTTGATGTTTGTTGTCATTGCAATATTTGAAATGATTCTTGTCTTAAAGTTAACACATTAATCCGGCACACAAAGGAAATCATGTGACTCTCTCACCATGGATAGCCAATAGAAAATATCTTTATATATTCATAGGCCTATATACATAATGCACGCTTGAGATTTTAAATTGATCCACCCTGAGTGACAAACCCCTTAACAGCTTTGAAAAAAGTTGAATGCAGAACGAGAATATCTTCAAGTGCAGTGAAAGGAATTTGAGTAAGAAGAAAATGAATAACTTGTATGTATTGAAACAGATTCCCACTAACCTCTGTTGTGTCTCTTGCTCCGTCACCAATAAACACGGCTGGACCCCTGGTTGGTTTTAAGCTCTATTTGGGGTGTGTGGGGGGCTGTCCGAAACACGAGAGAGGGAGAGGGAGCGAGAGAGGGATAGTGAGAGAGAGAGAGAGAGAGAGAGAGAGAAGACAGCAAACTGTCCCAACATTTGGTTTATCATTTAATTAACAGTGATTAGATTCACAAAAATAAACCTGAAGCAATTCTAGACCAATACATCCTCTGTTAATAATGTTAACTGACCCAAATAGCGTAAAATGAAGTGGCACACACAGCCATTTTGGCTGTGTGTGTTTTGGATGAATGTTGTGGCATTTAGTTTGACCTTTGACTCAATAGTAAAGCTCTGAGCAGAGACGATGGCCTCTATATATAATCACCATTCTCGCCTGTCGATGCTGTTTAACATGCAGTGTTTGCCGTCAGGCCAGCAGTGAGCTGCAGGGCCTAGTTGGATAGGAAACTATGAAGGACCTTGACTAGAGCCAGGATCCCTCTGTCCCAATCACACATCACACAAACAACCCTTTAAAATATTGACCCAATTCTGGTGCAAGGTTTGCCCCACTACAAACAACCGGATTTGATAGTTTGTGTAGGAGTAGGCATGATAACAGGACAAATATACACTGTGGACGGCCTTTGTGGATAGCGGCACTCAGTGTGTGACTCAAACAACACTGACGGGTCAGAGTAGATCATAGGCAGTGCCAAGCCACTTCTCCTGGGCGGTCATTGTTCAAAGTACCTGGTGTTGCACGTCTGTTGAAGCCTCAAGTCGTTCTGGTTTTCAGTTTGTTTCAGCCGTTCAAAGCTTTCATTTGCATACAGACGTTTATTTGGCAAGGTAGATAAAGTCATCCACAAGTTATTTGAATTAATTTCCTTTTTTTTTAATTGAAAGTAACCAGTGGTACTGTCTCTTTCAAACACACACACCCTCATCATCCTGCACAACCCCACATCATTCATCCACACTTGAATTTGAACTCCAACTCCAACTGCATCATCACAATCATTGATACTCAATTTATCTCAAAATCCATCAAAGAAGCATTCTTACACAGCAATGCATTTCTGATAAACAAACACCAACACCACCTTGGGTACAAAGTCTTGAATGCGAGTGAAAGAGAGCTTTTGCAGTGGCTTGAATTGGCCGATTACCGCCAGGTGAAGACAATCGATGACATCATTTGAACATCTAAACACCGTAGACAAACTTGATCCAAGCAGAACATTGGAACCACCGTCAGAAGAGGCCCGCTAGTAAACAAAGGATACTTTATGTTACACATCGCAATGCACTTCATTCAGCTTTATAGCAAAATAAGATCATCTTTTTATTTTGTCGACAAAGCTTGATGTGTTAAAACTATATTACCCAACACTGTTATGGAAGAAGCCCAACAAAAACAAGTGGGTCAGCAACACAAGTGTTTGCCCAGTGAAACATTGACCACATCCCCTAAAGGCCAGCTCACCCTCAGCAGCTTCCACATCAACACGCCTATGTGCAAATTAGACATGTAAACAAGCTCCGCCCCCACGACCACCCCAGGGGGTCAAGGTACACGCATGTTGTCAGCAGCAGCAGCGGTGGGCCGGGGGAATCGGTAGCGTAGCCTTCCTTCTGCTAGCACTGCGCCGGGCCCAGAGGCTGCAGTCTGCTTCAGAGTGCTAGAGGCGACATTCACTCAACAGGAACAACAGAAGGGCGGACGCAGCCGTTCACATCAGGTCCAGGTCCAGCTCCTCTCCGGGTTAGCGTAGCGGTCAGACAGCTCAGCGACCAGCAGGCCTGTCGGTCTCTGTCACGTGGCACTGAGCCGCGGCGGGGACCGCTCCCGCCACACATGGAGCCCAGGGTTTGCACCGTGGCGCCACAGCACCATCACCTGCCCTCCGTGTCTTAGGGGAACAGGAACAGCGATGAGCATCCCCCCCCGCCCCTCTTCTCCTCCTCCTCCTCCTCCTCCTCCTCCGGTGGGGTTAAGTCTCTGAGCTGGGGTCTCTCTCAGGACAACACCCCTATGAGCTGCTCCACCACCCCGTCCCCGTCCCCATCCTCGTCCTCCTCCTCCTCCTCCTCCTCGTCCCCCCCGCCCCCGCCCCCGGCCCCCGCGGGGCTGTAGGCCGAGGGCGGGGGCATCAGGCCCAGGCCCAGCTCCGCCAGCTCCTCGCAGCTCAGGTGCGTGGTCACGGTGATCTTGGTCTCCAGGCGGTTGCAGAGCGTGCGGTAGGAGGGCAGCGGGTAGCCCGTCTCCCGCAGGTACTCGTAGCCCTTGTTGCCCACGGCGCGCCGCAGCTTGCCCGCCTTGGCCACCGTCTCCGGGGACCAGACGGCGCGGCGCGAGCGCTTGCTGAGCGACAGCGCGCGCACCTGGTCCTCGTACAGGAAGCTCTGCAGGCCGCGCTCCAGACGGTCCAGACGGAACAGACGCTTCTTCACCTCGTCCAGCTGACAGACAGGGAGGGAGGAGGACACGGTCAGGGGGGGAGAGAGAGAGAGAGAGAGAGAGAGAGAGAGAGAGAGAGAGAGAGAGAGAGAGAGAGAGAGAGAGAGAGAGAGAGAGAGAGAGAGAGAGAGAGAGAGAGAGAGAGAGAGAGAGAGAGGGGTGGAGAGTGGGGAAAAGGAAAACAAAGCGGGGTGGGAGTAGGGGGAGGAGAGCGAGAGAGAAAAGGAGCGAACATAGGGAGGGAGACGGGAGAGAAAAATCACCCACCTCCTTCCGCAGCCTGGCCGAGGTGTGCGTCTCCTGCTCCAGTCGTCTCCGGAGGAGCAGACACTGTTTGCAGTGATGGGACTCGCTGTGCGCCTCCTCTTCCTCCTCCTCCATCATCATCATCATACCGGGAAGAGGGGTGTGTCTGGCATAGCCGTGCTCCTCAAAGCCCAGCTCTCTCTCCACTGAGCCCGGGGCGAACCCAGTGAGAACAACAACAAAACTGTGGTGAGCCAGCAGACTGGTTCAGCTGAGCCCAGCTCTAAGGGTTAACACGGCTGAGGAACTCACTGGGAATCAGCAAAGATCTTCAGCACTATTGAAATGTCATTCTCATGCGATTATGAGCCTTTATGACGTTTTGAATTGGCAAATACCCATGTTGGACGCTACATCCCAAACAAAAACACAGCGGTGAATGCAGCACTAATGACTTGGCTGACCTGGTTCTGGCTTGAGAGGAAGCAGGAAGTGAGGTCGGGTGAGGGCGGGGTAGGGGGGCTCCTGGAGGCCGAAGAGAGTGGGGATGGCGTTGGGTCTCAACTTCCTGCCGCCGGCCGGAGATCTCGCCACCTCCTCGAACTGGCTCTGCTCAAAATGGTCCTGAGGACAGACCACATTATGAGGAGCAGTGAGGTGGGGTTCACAGCTGGATGGTTAATCTCCACCTGCTCCCGGACGACATGCATTTTAATTCACTAGAAGTCACATCGGATAACAGCGTCTGCTTAATGCCAGTGAATATTCCTACCCTGGATAAAACATCTGGTGTCAATTTGGCGAAGGGCAGGTAGCTCATTCAACATGTGAAGCTACTGTTTGATACCCTTTGAATGCCAAGGCAGATGACTACGATAGACAACCGTTCGCTCATAACCTCACCAAGTTGTATTTTATTTTGTCTAACACAATAATGTCACGACTTCAAACCCAGAACCCACGAATGTGATGTTAACACGGATACACTGAGAACATCACATACCAGACAGTCATTCTGACCCACCCCGAGCATCTGGCCTCTATCTTTAACGATGGGCACTTCAGTGTCATCAAACACATGTCCTCTCTGTAGATTTATATAATATTGTACTCTACATTTTATGCACACAGTAGTCAGCCCTACCTGACACAGTCTGGAGTGAGGAGGAGGCTCGAAGTCTCGTCGGCAGTTCACGGCCCAGATCCTCCTGCGCTCGGCATCCTTCGGGAACCGGAACAGCTGCTTGCCTATCGTGGTGGAGTTGGAGCAGTTGGGGGCCGAGCAGCCACCCATGGCAGGGCCAGAACCTGGTCCAACGCTCGGCGTCTGGTCAGCACAGCCCGGCTCCGGTTCTGCTTCTGAGCCAGTGTGTGATGGGGGGTGGGGGTGGTGGGGATTTAAGTTACTTTCAAGGGATAACGAGACGTACAATTGTGTTGGCGTGGGGTGTCAGCTCGGGTTGAACAAACGCTCCGTAGTTAACATCTTTCAGAACTTATTAAAAGGCTGTCGTTGGAGCGTTTTGAGATGGTAAAGATCCGCCACTGACTTTGTTTGAGCCAAAATGGCGCACTTGCCCTCGACGGTTGGGTCTTAGTGACGTAGGGCATGCGATTCGCCAATCTAAGCGCCTGAGTCAAAACTGTGTTTGAAAGCGCGAATAAATATATATCGTACATATGACTAAATAAAGACATTGCTAATATTTAAAGGGCTGTATTTATGAATATATTCATTATAACACATCATTATTTTGCCTATAAATAGCTCTTTAACGTTCAGGCGATATGTCCGCTGCTTTCGGTTTCTTGCCACAGGACCCCGGAAAGCACGCTGCTATGTTTACAGTTGCATGCATCACTGTTAGGATTGTAGATGAGAAATACATTACTATTATTTATTAGATAGTTGCTTGATGAGTCGGACACTAATATCTAGTGACTCTATACCACAGATATCAACACTGGCCACCTCGTTGTGGTTGTACTAGTATTACTGTAGCTACGTGCTAAGGTTGTCTTCACTGCCTGGCCCGTATTCTGGTGTAAAAAGTTCTGATTTATAATACTTCTCCCATTGAAGTAAACGTTTAGAAAAAAAGATTAGTCATAGCAGCGAAAGACTTCCATCGGCAAACATGACGTCATCGATGATAGTTCCAGTCATCGATGTTCAGAATGATAACTTCAAAGAACTGTGGCCTGCGATGGTGCTCGCCATCAAAACATCTTCCTTCGTCGCCTTGGACACAGTAAGTGGCCCCAACGTCAACCCACATCGCTGTTTTAAAGTGCATCTCTAAAACCCATTGGTTGCGCATTCGATTTCATCCTTATATTCTTGCAGAGTTGTAAATACCTCCAATTCAAGCCTTATGTATGAACATCTGTCTGCTTTTTCTTTCAGGAGCTGAGTGGTCTCGGAAATAGAAAAGCTCTGCTGGCCGAGTGAGTAACCCTGTGGTCTTGTGCGAACCCCTTTACAAAGTCCACCAAACAAGTGAGCTAATCAAGAGGCACTGGACATCACCTTACACTGGCATGTCTTCTGGTTGTGTGTTCTACAGAAGCATCGAGGACCGCTACAAGGCCATATGTCAGGCGGCCCGCACTCGTTCCATCCTCTCCCTGGGCATTGCCTGCTTCAAGAAGCTCGACAATAAGGTCCAAACCTGCATGCAACCTGCACCTACATGCATGTATTTCTAGGGTCTTGGTTTTAGCAATAAATGTGTGAATCTATCACATTTAACAACTCATACTTTCCTGAGGAAAGCACAGTGAATCAACATTTTTTTTTTTACCCTTCGCATCAATACAACACATTCACATCAACTCTGCTTCCTCCAGTAGGCATCTTGACATGAATGGAGGATCGAGTGTAGTGAACGCACTCTGTTGTTCTTTGGGATGGGTTTCCACTGTGTTGATGGCTGCTGGTTTCCCTCTTCAGCCCGCAGACTCGTACCTGGTGCAGGTGTACAACCTGACGCTGCTCTGCTCAGAGGAATACATGATCGAGCCCCAGTCGGTGCGCTTCCTGGTGCAGCACGGCTTTGACTTCAACAAGCAGTACGCCCAGGGGGTGCCTTACTGCAAAGGCAACAACAAGGTACACACCCGGGGAGAGACCCACAGACAGGCAGGGAGGCCGACGCATGGGGAGAGTGAGACAGGCAGGCAGGTAGACACGCATACAGATACACAGACAGAATGATGTGTACAAATGCAGACTGACAGACACTGACGTTCAGGCTGGCAGATTGGCACACAGGCATTCATACAGACAGCGAGAAGGGCAGACACACAGTACAGAACAATACAAGGTAACAAACAAATTGAAATAAAAGTGTAGGTCAATGTTCCAAGGTACTCTATCTATTTGAGTCAATGTCTCAGTCCTAATCCATGTGTCTGTGTCTCTCTCGTGCTCTCACTCTCTGCCTCACTCCCTCCCCCCCCCCCCCCCCCCCCCCCCCATCCCCTCAGGGTGGGGCAGACAACCACGGGGTCAGTGTGCGGTCGTTGTTCACCGAGCTGCTCCGAGCCAGGAAGCCCCTGGTGCTCCACAATGGACTCATAGACATGGCCTTCCTCTACCAGGTGATCTCCTTGTCTCTCCATCTCTCTCGTTCTCATGCACTCTCCCCTCTGAGGCTCAGCACCACAGAACAATAACATCACTGTGGGCCAGGGTAGTGGTTAGGGTGGTGGATTCCCAGCCAGGATTTGGGTCGATCACTGCGAATTGGCGATGTCAGGCTAAATGTCTGCAGTCTTCCTAACATAGTAATTAGTGTGTGTGTGTGTGTGTGTGTGTGTGTGTGTGTGTGTGTGTGTGTGTGTGTGTGTGTGTGTGTGTGTGTGTGTGTGTGTTTGTGTGTGTGTGTGTGTGTGTGTGTGTGTGTGTGTGTGTGTGTGTGTGTGTGTGTGTGTGTGTGTGTGTGTGTGTGTGTGTGTGTGTGTGTGTGTGTGTGTGTGTGTGTGTGTGTGTGCGTGCAGTGCTTCCACGCCCACCTCCCAGAGCGCCTGGCCACCTTCACGGCGGACCTGTCTGAGATGTTCCCCGCTGGGGTCTACGACACCAAATACGCCTCAGAGTTTGAGCTGCGCCTCACTGCGTCCTACCTGGAGTACGCTTACAAGAAGTGGTCAGTGCAGCTGTCGGACGTGTTCTGTGTCGTACAGATCGTAGCAGTAGTAGTAGTGCTAGTAGTAAAGTCCTCTTTAATGAGCAACCACCAATGCTTAGTGTCAGAGAAACATTTGGACATGAATGTGTAATAAAGCAGTAGACATAAATCTCCCCCTTCGTGGTCTGGCTTTCGAGCCTTCATTCTACTGTTCTCTCACTCTCTTGCTCCATTTCCCCTTCTCTCTCTCTCTCTCTCTCTCTTTCTCTCTCTCTCCCAGTAAGCTGGACAACAGCCGGGGCGTGGAGGCCGGGGGCCCGGGCCCCCACCTGCTGGTGGAGTTCTGTCAGTACGGTGGTCACATGTCCAGCTACGTGGACTACAGGGTGTGTCCTGCCGTGGCGCTGCCCCCTGGAGAGCAGGAGGTCTGCCAGCGCTTCTCTGTGAGTAGACAGTCTCTCTCCGTCTTTCTCTGTCTCTCCGTCTCTGTCTCTCTATGTGTGTCTGTTTGTCTCTCTGTGTGTATCTCAGAGGCCGTGCTGATTGCAGCAGGGTTGATTGGGTGCTGTGGTAAAACAATGGGAATGTTCCGATGCAGGCGTTCGGCTGGTGTCCACACGGGACTCAGTGCACCTCCTCTCACGACACGGACCTGATCATCCTGCAGGATGAGAAGCTACGGCAGGACAAGAAGACCAAGAGGAAGAGGAAGAGGGACAAGAAGAAGGGAGGTGGAGCAGCAGCAGCAGCAGCAGCAGGCGGAGGAGGAGGTGTAGCAGAGGGGCTTGAGGAGGACGAGGAGCCGAGAGAGAGGAAGATCCCCCACATGGAACTGGACTCCGCTGACAAGCCCCCGAGGGGAGAGTCCGGCCCGGAGCCGGGGGCGTGCACGGCGCCCACCCCCCGCGGAATATGCCGGAAACGGCCTGTGTGCGCCCACGGGTGACGTCACAGAGGCCGCGCCCGCCGGCACCAACGGCGGCGAGGAAGACGAGGCGAAAGCCGGCACCGACAAACCCGAGTCCATGAAGGCGGCGGTGGTGGCGGTGGTGGTGGCGGCGGCGGCGGAGGCCACCAGGAGGAGGCAGGAGGGGGGCACGCACCGCGCAGGGTTCGACGCCTTCATGACGGCCTACATCTTCGCCTACGCCTGCACCCTGCACGCCAAGGAGGAGCAGGACGGCCAGAAGAAACAGGAGGGGGAGAAGGAGGAGGAGAAGGACAGGTTCCTGCCCGCCTGCTACAACAAGGTGTACCTGAGTGGCAAGGCCACGCCCCTGCACATCGTCAAGAGCTCCTTCTCCAAGTCCTCTAAGGCCCACAGCCACAAGATGGAGCTGGTGTGGGGAAAGAGCCAGGCCGGCCCCCTGCTGGCCACCGGGGCCCAGCAGGACCAGGCCAAGGAGTGACTCTGGATGTCAGAGATGGCTGCAGCGGAGCAGAGTGTTTCACTGTATGGCCAACCACAGGTGTGTTCATCATACGAATGAATACACCTGCGTGTTACTGAATGTGATTTAATGTTGGTTCTGTTCAGTTAAGGGTCTACTGTGTTTTTTCTAGTGAAAGTGCATTGTGCTTTTCACTTGGATCGGTGATCTGGCGAAGTCGAAACTTTAAATTGCTGTTTCCTTATTGTGGTTTTATTTTGTTAAACAATGTCAGTATTCCTGAAGACATAACATGCGTCTTTTATCTAGTTGCAGAGAACAAGCTAGAATTATTTTTTATCGCCTGAAACACAAGTTGTCAGGATGAATATGATTCAACCTCCTTTTAGTCAGTGGAAATGTTGAATGATCTAAATATGAATAAACATCCAGGCCTTTGTTGTTTGAAGTACTTCTCATATTTTAATAGCTGCTGAAACAGGATGTTGGAAGTTATATTTGAGAATTGATGACAAGGTGTTGGTATTAGTAGTTCACAATGTAACTCTTCATATGGCCAGTAAGGCAGACATTTAAGCCACAAGCTCAACATTTATTTTAAAACATGTACACATTCTTTGTACACATTTTTACACGTCTTTAATATAAACTGTGCTTTGGTTTACTTGAATTCAGTTACATTTAAACAAAGATGTCATGGCATGAAAGACTAGCATGAAACCAAGGAATCAAAGAAATAAAGGTTCATCATCATATTAACATCTCAGTCGCTATCCATGAAAGTCAGGTCAACACAAATCATTTACACATACACATAGTAAGACATGGAGAACGGTTTGTCATAAATACCAAAATAGAACATCTCATGATACAAGGTGACATTTATTGCATAGAAATGTAGTGATAAGATTATTAACAGTCGGCATTAAGTGCAATTAGGTTGCCCATCGAATAAATCAGCAGAGTTGGAAAAGTGCCAATCAACGCAAGCAGAGAACCTGGACCTGAAACTGCTTGGATTGAAGGATTCATCATTTCATTGAAACTAGCCCTGAACAACATGTACAAACTCATGAAAGGAATACTACTTGGCAGTAGTTCTAGGTTTCCTGAAAGTAGCGTGTTAATGTTTACAGCGTGGACCGTCTTGAGGGCTGAGATGTCTGTGGTAGGGGGGCTCGGGGGCGCTAGATTAGACATTAGGCCTCACCCGACATTACGCAACCACACATGAGCTGCTGAAGGTGAAACAGACCCAAGCAGTCCCAACCCATCGCCCTCCTCTAGTAGCATGCATCTCTAGCACGGCCCACGCCGTGTCTACGTGTCAACTGCTCTTTTATATGGATCTATTGTTTTTAAAGTGAATTGATGAGCTGATTTAGGGGAACGTTTCAATTATTATTTTAAACACTCTCTGAGTAAGAAACAACATTAAAAAAAGGACACAATATTAATTAAGTACCAAAGACTGGTTCAGGCTCCCAACGCAAACACGAATGCACACACGCACGCACACGCACACACACACACACACACACACACACACACACACGCACACACACACACACAGCTTAAACACCTTGTCACAGCCACAACAAAGAGAAATTTAAGAGAACAAAAGAGAACTCTACGCCAGTTCTTATTAAATATACAAACCCCTTTTTTTACAGGGAGAAAATAATCTCTAGTATATTGATCAGGTTTCCAAAGTGTCTGTCCCATCCTGTAAATCCCCGGGGGGGTCGTGGTTCAGGGCGTTCAGACGCTCCCTCCCTTTTGAAATGCAAGCTCCTGCTCCACTCCTGCAGCTCCTCAGTTCCCACTGTTCCTTCAAAATCCAGTGTCCAGGGCGTCCATGTTGTCACAGGGCTGCTGCTGGGGCCCCACGGCCCCGTTGGGCCCCCGGGGGCGTGGGGGCGGTAGCAGCTTGTCCAGGGGCCCCTGCGGCGGGGTGTGTGAATTCTTGCTCCGCCTCCTTCTTTTTCTCCCTCGCCTCCTCTTCCTCCGACGGACTGCCGGAGCACTCCATGGACTCCCCGTTGTCTCTCTCGCCGCCGGGCATCATGGGAGACCAGGGCTCCCCAAACACATCGTCCACCTCCCCCGCGTCCTCGGGCGGCGTCTTCCTCGCCCGGCACTCCTCCTCATCCTCCTCCTCCTCCTCCTCCGCCGCGGTCTGCGTGCGGAACGGCGGGATCTCCTCCACGGCGAATCTCTTGGCCCAGGAGTCCAGCGCTGCTCGGTGACAGACCTCATTCCCAGGAGGTTCAGTCTTTGTGTTGGACGCTGTGGTCACAGGGGGGAAAGGAAGAGGAAAAAGCAAACAGATGAGTTGAAGTGGACATGACAAGGAGGGCCAGGGTAGTGAAAATCATAAAATCTAAATCAGGTTTTTTATTGTAGAAAAATAAGTCATGAATACATCAGAACAATTTACAAACGTCTTCATCATTCCAATGGACTATCTCTCGTGTGACTCGAGCAGGGACCACCTCTACCACACCCAGAGCGGCTGGCCCTCCTCCCGCCCCCCCCCCCCCCCCCCCCCTCTCCTCACCGGGGCTGATGGCGAGGGGCTGGGCGGTGCCGGCGCCCCCCCCCCCCTGCGGCGGTGGCGTCGGCGGCGGTGCGGTGGAAGGCCTGCGCCGGGGACAGCTGCGGCGACACGGGCAGCGAGCGGCACTCCCGGCCGGGCAGCTGCGGCCAGCAGTAGGGGTCCTCGGGCTGGGGGGCGGCGGCCCCCGCGGCGCCCGCGGCGGGCCGGCCCGGGGCGCTGCCCGGCGGCGAGTTGAGGTCGAACATGTGGGAGAAGACGGAGCGGCTCGGCACGTCGAAGAACTTGATGCGGCCGCCCTGCAGGTCCTCGCGGGCGCTGAAGGGGTTGACCTTGTGGGGGTGGTGGGGGAGGTCGTCGGGGGAGGAGGGCGAGGGCGGCGGGCTGTAGTAGGGGTCGTGCACGTTGACCTTGCGCGCCGCCTTGCGCGCGAAGATGTCCGACTGGCTGCGGCTCAGCCAGATGTTGCGGCGCGGCCGCGGGGACTTGGGCTGGATCTTGGCGCCGTGGAGAGCCAGCGGCCGCTTCACGCCCTGGGCCTTATCTTCTTAGAGAGAGAGAGAGAGGGGGGGGGGGGGGGGGGGGGTTAGACAATGTACTGCAGGAACTACAACCTTTGCTTATTGATTCAAGCGTGTTGGAAAAACGGACCTGGTAATGATTTTCACTCCTGAACTAGTACGATTACATAAGAGCACAACTGAGCACAAACATTTTATACATATATATATATTCTCTCAGAAATAAAAGCCATGTTTGACTCGACTCCAAAATAGCAACCGAAATATCTAACAATGAGGTACCGAACCATTTTAAATCGGTCCAGCTCTCGCTTGGTCTCTTTCCCTTCATACCGTCTCTCACCAGCAGAGGGCAGTGCACTGCAAACACATCCCAGCCGTTCCTCGAACCTCTGTCCCCTGAATGTATTGTATCATCTAGCGGTAAGGAAGACTTGGCATTTCAAGTAAAACAACTCTAAAAATAGTGAGTTGAACTTCTTTTAGCCATGCTCGGCTCGAGGCAAATCCCGGAAAAGAATGACTTGAATGATTGCGCGCATTTCAGTTTGAAGAAGGAACGAGATCGTAGATGTAAAGTTACGTACTATGGGCATTCAGTACCACAGCTTCAACCTTCCAACCCACTATTGATTGTTGTACGACAAGTAAAAACATATCAGCATTCATGCAATTTTCGCCTCTAGCAATGTCAACATTTGACATCCAAAATGATAACAAAAAAAAAAAAAAAAAAAAAAAAAAAAAAAAAAAAGACATCCAAAAAGATGTCAAAAAGAGCGATGAGGTTCTAACTTGGTGTCCCAATGTCTCGGGCCGTTAGGACGTGTCACGGGTGGGATTGATTTCCGGGCCCCAGGTGGGGTTCTGTGGCATGATGAGTTTGTGATGGTTCTGGCTTCCGGGTGGAGGCCCCGGGACTCCGGCTGTTGTGTGAATGTTTTGTAAAGGCAACACCCCACACAGAGACCAGCCTCAGGATGTCCTGATACCATCAGATAAGCAGGGAGAAGTGTGTGTGTGTGTGTGTGTGTGTGTGTGTGTGTGTGTGTGTGTGTGTGAGGCGGGGCGCTGCTTCTTGAGGGAGAGGAGGGAAGAGCCAAGGTGCATACACGTGCAAGCACGCAACACTCTTAATATGTACAAACACCCACAAACACGAACAGAATTCCCCAGCCTGCGCCCACCCAGTTGGTGTGTGTGTGTGTGTGTGTGTGTGTGTGTGTGTGTGTGTGTGTGTGTGTGTGTGTGAGAGAGTGTGTGTGTTAGCATCACAGTGCCGCTGTCATCAGAGCGATACAGCCCGACAGGCCTGCATCAAGTCCTGACCTGCCGGTCCCCCCACCCCCCCCCCCCCCCCCCCCCCCCCCTCTCGCCCGGCTCCCCTCAGACACGCCGCAGGAACAAACACAGCCCCATTCTGTCAGTCGACGCACACCCAAGAACCAGCTCAGCGCGCCGCGGCTGCGGTTCACCCAGACCACCGGGGCCAGCGGGGGCCACGGGGTCTCGGGGACTGAGTGTCTGAGGACGGCGTGGCGGGGCGGAGGTTCACGGGGGGGACGCCTTTGTGTGGGACACCGTGTTAATGTGTCCCAGGTTGAGGACAATTACCCAGCGCTGTTTCCACTGCAGTGTTCTGTCCCATACCGCCAGATGTGAAAACCCCCTGAAACAATGGGTCGCTCCAGAGTGATGTCATCATGTGATCCCACCCCCCTCTTTCCATCCTCTTTCCTCCTGCTCCTCCTGCTCCTCCTGCTCCTCCTGATGAGTGGGTTCATGATACAAGGTGTTTGATTGGACGCTTGATTGGAGGCAGCCGATTGCCAGCTAACTCTTTCCACCCACAGACGTAACAGTGGCTGTAACCCCCCCCCCCCGCCAATGAGCATGGACCACACAGGCAGCGGTGGCAGAGGTCGTTCTGACATATGTCTCACTAGCTTGACGCTGTCATGTGGTCTGAGTGATGTCAGAGCACCAGAGCACCAGAACACCAGAACACCGCCTGTCATGTGGTCGCCATGACAGTGTGGGGGGGGGGCCGCCAGTGGGTCGGGGGCTGGGTCTCAGTACAGTGCTACTAGCTTTCTGTCAAACAGCTGATTTAACAACTAGCACCCTCCCCCCATTGGCACCTTTTACTGGAACCAACAGGGCTGTCCCAACATTGCAGGACATGTGTGTGTGTGTGCATGTGTGTGTTAGCATGTATATGAGTGTGTGATGTTATAGGGCTAGAGGAGACATTTATTGGCTGTAAAATTCAGCTGAGACTCAACAGATCATGCTGTAATAGTACTGTGCTTGTGTGTGTGTGTGTGTGTGTGTGTGTGTGTGTGTGTGTGTGTGTGTGTGTGTGTGTGTGTGTGCCTGTCCGTGTACACACAGTGACCTCAGGAGCACTTCTGTTGAGGTGTGTGCGTGTGTGTGTATAAGTGTGTGTGTGTGTGTGTGTGTGTGTGTGTGTGTGTGTGTGCCTGTCCGTGTACACACAGTGACCTCAGGAGCACTTCTGTTGAGGTGTGTGTGTGTGTGTGTGTGTATAAGTGTGTGTGTGTGTGTGTGTGTGTGGTGCGCGGGTCGCGTGAGGGCCACGCAGTGAAGACGACGAAGGGAGCGGGTTACAGCTGACCGAGAGCCGGAGAACCATGTGACGATGAAGCCGGGGCTCCGTTCAGACGGCCCCGATCCTCGCAGGAGCCCTCATCGTCCATCGGTTCTCCGGCTCTCAGGTCAGCACTGAACCCGCTGGACCATTCTGAGACAACAAAACGTGAGACCCTGAACAAGCACGATGGGCATATCTAACACCAGCCGCCTCATTTGAGTGCGCATGTCTCTACCCAAAGCTTATCTCCCTCGCCAAGGGAGGGCTGAGCGTTGCTCTGCGGACAACGCGTCTGACGGCGTGGAGGAGGAGCTCCGCCTACCTTTAGCGCCGCTCTTCTTGTCGTTGGTCCTCGCGCTCCGTCTCCTCTGCCTTCATGCGCAGCAGGAGCTCCTCCAGCAGGCCCACGATGTCTGGGAAGGACGGCCGCAGTTTGGGGTCCATCTGGGGGGTGAGGGGGTAGAGGGAGAGGGGGTGAGGAGGGAGGGGGGTGGGGGGGGGGGGGGGGGGGAGGAGACCTCCAGGGGAGAGAAGGTTTGACTCTGAGTGTACAGGATAGCCCCTCTCCTTCATAAACCTTCTCTGTTATCCACTCCAACACACTTTGGGTTCAGCAATCGTTCAGCCAATCAGCTGTAATCTATCGAATTGATCACTTCACCCGTCGCCATTGATCGCCACGGCCTCAGCATGTCCGAGGAACTCATCAGCGGTGGGTCGGAAATTAAAATGTGCAACGCAACACCATGGATTGGCTGAACCTTCAACCAATGACAGGTTGGAGGAGGAGTGTTTGTGTCAGAAGTGTGACCAATGTTTTGGAAACAAACGGAATGCTACACGGTTCGGAAGTCAGTGCGTGTTCTGATTGGTCGACCGGCCGATGGTTCTGATTGGCTGTCTCTATGCAGACTCACGTTGCAGCAGTTGAAGGCCAGCTGGAGGAAGTCCGGTGGACAGTCTCCCACCATGTGCTGGAAGGCATGGTAGTCCAGCCAAAGTTCTGGTGGAGAGACACCGGCGATGGGGGGGGGGAGAGAGAGGAGAGAGAGAGAGAGAGAGAGAGGAGAGAGAGGGAACATAATAAACAGTTAGATCAAGAACGTAACAGAGATTTAGAAATGGATTGAAGGAACATGGAGGCAAGGAATCTGAGGTCCAGATGGATGACATAACCACTGCTGACACAACAGCCAACTGTTCATCCAACAACATTAATCTACATGGAAACACCATCCCCATCATCCCGTCCAGATTACTGGACCAGCATGTTGGCCCAACTCAGCATTATTAACAACATGCTATCACACTGTCCCAGGGTCTGACCCAGAGTGCTCAAGCTCATGACACACACAGGCACAGACCCACACACACACACACACACACACAGACGCACACACACACACACACACACACACACACACACACACACACACACACACACACACACACACACACACACACACACACACACACACACACACACACACACACATACACACACACACACACACACGCAGGCATGCCTGCATGCACTCACACATGCACATACAAAAAAACAGGTTCTCATGCAGGCTCTCATGCAGGCTCTCATGCATACAGGCTTGCACGTACACCCAAACCAAAAGATGCACACACACACACACACACACACACACAGTGAAATAGTTAGAGTGTAAACTAGTTCTGCTTCCCTTTATTCCGATGTGATGAACACATCCACTGTGTATCGCAACTCAACGATACATTCGTTCCGTTATACCTGCTTTAAGTACTTATTTCAACACACTGCGGATGTCATCACACAGACTCCAGTGTTCATAGTCTGCTTCCATACACACACACACACACACACACACACACACACAGACACACACACACACACACACACACGGATCACAAACACAGACGGTCCCTGTGAAGAACCCCCATCAAGGACAACCCAAAAAAGACTGAACTGCTTTGATTCAACGTAATGTGGGCCCCGATGACACAACATAGTGTTGAGTATCAGCCTATTAAAAGTATCAGCCCTGTGCAACGCTTCCCTGGTATTACTGTGTTACGCAACACCCACCAGCTGGAGTCCCACACACACACACACACACACACACACACACACACACACACACACACACACACACACACACACACACACACACACACACACACACACACACACACACACACACACACACACACACACACACACACACACACACACACACACACAGGGCCTGCGAGGGGTCAAGGGTGGGGAGTGGGTTGGCAGCGGGTCCGCCCAGGCGCTGGACCAGGACTAACCTCTGTGCGGGGGAGGAAGTCCGGGTCGGCCTGGATCCTGGCGATGATCTCACACAGGATGATACCGTAGGAGAAGACGTCGGCCTGGAACACACACACACACACACACACACTTAACGACACCACGCAGACATACAGAGCTGCGCTGCTGAACTCACCCACTCGCGTTTCGCTGACTCAATCATCCCTCGCTCTTTTCATACCCGTGGGCAGAAGTACACAGCAATACATCGAGGTAGATGTGTTTCTTGTGCCTTCCTCCACTCTCTATTCCAACCATAAGCCGGCATGAATACATAGAAATGTATAAAAATAGATGGGAGTTACAAACTCACTCAGCCGCTCATTTAGTCCCTCACTCACTCTTTCAAACACATACAGGCATGAACACATATTTACAAATATATCGATAGACGTGTTTCTAAGCTCGCTCACTCACTCACTCACAGGCCCGGTGTCCAAACGAAAGTACACAACATGATTCATTGCTCCATGGGTGAGTTCCCAAGCACTTCATAACTTTCCCTGACATGGGCCCATTCGCCTCCCCCGCTGCTTCAGCCAATCCATGTCTGAGCCTTACAGTCCACCACAGCTCTGTTGATGTCCACCACCAGAGGGGTTAATAAAGTTGGATTTGTATGCTCACCTTCTCATTGTACAGTTCATCCCTCAGAACTTCTGGAGCCATCCAGAAAGGAGAGCCCACCACGGCTAGCTTCTCTCCTTCAGCACTAGACACACACACACACACGCACACACACACACACACACACAGACAGCAGACAGACGTGCACACACAGAGAAATTCAGAACCGTTACAAGGTTACGTAATGGGCCGCAGAAACATCAGCCAATAAAACCATCGCAAAAAAGGAAGCCGCTGACTAGTATGAACAACGGTTTGTCATTTATTTTTGCAACCTTTTTGCAATTTGTTTCTAAACAAATTGTACAACCTCTCCAGAATGTGAGGGACTGCCACTGTGTACTTGGCTACTAAAATCCTTCTGAATTTGATGGTGAATAGTTGTATTGTTTCAGAGGCAAATCCAGACGCAGCTCAAATTACAGCACGCTAACAGGATCTGGTTCTGGCAAACGCCATTGAGAAACCACCACCCTGGTCCACACACAACTGCTGCCAGTGTACACATGACCCTAAACATGATCCCAATAACGCAATGACAACAACTCAGTGGCGCGAGTGCTTTTGCATTACCATTTAGTTCATACAGACAAAACAACACATTTTAAATAAAAACCAGCGTACCCACAACAGAACCCTGAGGTTCCCCTGGCAATTCCCAGTAACCCCGGTCTAGAAGGTGAACCCTGTGCTTACCCCAGTGTGGGGATCTTCTCAGCCAAGCCAAAGTCCCCCACCACTGCCGTGTAGCCGTTCTCATCGCTCTTGATCAGGCAGTTCTGGAGAAGAAGACAAAGAAACATGTCTGTCCACCCTCACGTCACGGAGGAGTGGGTTGTGAACAGCAGGACTCAGTTGGGAACTGATACAGGACAGGGTGAAGAGGTCAAGAGGTGATGGAGGTCATGCTCAAAACCATGTGATACCGACAAAAGGAACAAACGCACACCTCGCAAAAAACAAAGGCACGGGGGGGTGTGATGTATTTTCATCTGATTTCCCGCTTTCCACGGAGACCTCGCTGGTCTTAACCAATGGAATGTTAAGTGACCAAACCGATACCGCAGTTGGTATGAAAAGAGTTAATCTGCAAAGGACATCTTCGGTCTTAGAGAAACATTGTGTTTCTAAAATACATATTATTGGAAATTCTCCAAAGTCACCCACGACTTGCGTCTCATTTTGCTAAGCTGCTCTTATCTTCAGTTTCATCAACACAATCTTAACTCTGCAGCACGTCCTCCGTGAGCGTTCTATTTGTAAACCGCCACGCAGAGAATTTGATTACACGTCTTATGTATTGAATGAAGGGGGGACCGGCCGTAGCCCTCACACTGCACCGCCTCACGCCCATCCGGACAGTGCAGCTGCGGCGGGCGCTGTGACCAGGGGGTTCACTCCATTTTACACCCAAGTATGATAACCTTGTAGCGTCTGTGGCCGGGGCTGTGTGATCCGCATCACCAACGCCAGTGAGCGCAGTTGTACATGAAGCCTTTTAGCAGGCAAAGAGGCCGCGAGCAAGGGATCTCACACAAACCGAGGAAAGTGGATACCTGTTGACAAGTCAGTGACGCAACGGATGACCTCTGCGCTATCTGGGCGAGCTTTGGAGGACACCTCGTCCTCCGAAGAGAGGGGAGAGATCGCTGGAACCCGAGAGGAGCGGCCCTTTGAGACAGAGTTACTCTTCATAAAGGAATATGGAACATCAGGTCCACTCCTTCAATTTACTTCTCTGCTTACAGCTTACAGGCAACACGTTACTTAATGCTTCTGTGTTATTAGTCCACCAGTTGCTCGCCTCAAGAGAAGGAAACACAGACGTTTCCATGGCACAAACGATCCTTGATCGCACTCTATTTTTGACATTAGACTTGGAGGCTCCTGTGATACAGCAAGTTCTTTTTATAGATTAGATAATGTTTCTGCTCTGTGAGCATCCAACAGCATCTTATTTTAAAAAACCCTGAGGTCTACTCTTGGATCCAGTAGTCCAGCAGACTGTTGGAGCAGAACGTCCGGAGGGGAGACGGCACACATTCTGGACCGGAAACCAAACGCGGCCAGGGGAGGAGTTACGCCTTGCTTCCTGCGATGTTCCACCGAAGAAAAACTAATTCACACGGGCGGATTGAGCCTTCAGAGGGGAATGCCAATGAGTACATTTCTACAGGCCAGTCGACACGGCTGATGTGACGGTGATGTGATGATGACGGTTGATGTGGCGCGTTCACTGTTACGCTTACAGACCCCCGGCTGGCCAGACAAGACTGGTCGAAAAACAAATATGAAGCGAAAGAAAACGAAAGCGAAAGAGCCCGAGCAGCTGGGCGTGAGCTCGCCCGCCGCCGGGCGCTGTGGGGGGGATGTCCGTGGAGGAGGCTGGTGTGTGAGGCGAGGCCCACCTTGGAGGTGAGGTCGCGGTGGAAGATGCCCTTGGAGTGAAGGTACCCCACGCCGCTGGCAATCTCACTGGCCATCCTCACCCGGCAGGCCCAGCTCAGGGGCTTGTTGCTGTCCAGAAGCTGCTCCAGGTTACCCCCGTTGATGTACTGCAGAGCACACACACATACACACACACGCGCGCGCACACGCACACGCACACACACACACACACACACACACACACACACACACACACACACACACACACCCATATATTAATTATTTATTTAAATCCACAAATCATATTACACAGACAGGATTCAAATATTTCAAGGGATGAGATAGGGCTTTGTCACTCAAGGGTATTCAGGGGTACAAAAAACATCCTGCCTATAACTGCCGATATGGAGAAAAACTTTGCTAGCTGTTTTGTTTTTCTGCTGGAGAGCCCTGCCAGCCTTAACCCACTGAAAACAGGATTGTGGACATGCCCCAAGCTGCCAAAAATCTACACCACTAGCTTGCACTGGTAGCCTAGGTCAATTAGTTTTGTCAGTATGGGGTGGTAGTTCATGATTTTATCATTAAAAGTCATGTCCTTGTATAGATCATAAACACATCATATTTCAAGTAGAAGTACTTCCCTTCTGTCTCCGTCTAAAAACACCACATCAGGGGTGTTAGGGATGTTAGGGATGTTACAAAACACATCAATGGAGACGTTAAACAATGCTGCATATGCATAATGTGTGAATGTTTGTACATGGTCACATTATCTGGAAGTACATCCTTAACAGTGCTAGCAGTAAGGTCAACCATTTGGTGGGTGGCGTGCAGTATAGAGTCCTTTGTACATAGTACAGCCATTAACAATATGGGCAACTGATTCAAGGTGATGGTCAGAGTCTGAGTGCATTACACAGTGTGGATGGTGGATTGCAGGGTACCATAATGCACACACACACACACACACACACACACACACACACACACACACACACACACACACACACACACACACACACACACACACACACACACACACACACACACACACACAATGTTACAGACTACTGTACTGGGAACAGAACAGAAAATATACTTATGGACACAAAGAATACACAGTAGCAAATACACACTTGGAGATTTAGAAATAATAATAAAGATATTTAAAAAAAAACATGTAATTGCGTCTTAGTAGAGAAAACAGGGAATTTCTATATTCTAATCTTGCACTTTCCCTTTGAGTTTGAACACAAACACGGGGACAAAAGATTTGCAATGGCTGATGGTAGTAAATGTGGTTCTCTTCCGTAAGTGGTTACAGACATCATCTGTGTACACGACTTCTGTGAATATTTACCAAATTCTGCATGCACGTTTTACACGCCAGCCATTGTGAAAGTCGCGTGAGGTCTCCTGACAGCGATGTCGTTATTGTCTGACTATTTCCTGACGGGCTGCGAGGGGGGGGAATTAGAAGCTGGCTTTTACAGGAAGTAAAATACTATGTCGGCCACAATTACTGCAACATAACTTTCCCTTTTGTCAGGGACTGGAGCGCAGCTGACAGAGCAGCTGGGAGACAGTAAAAAAAAAAAAAAACAGGACATTCACACAACAGAACGCTGCTGAAGAGCTGTGCTGGCTGCTGCAAGACACCAGACAGTGCTGGATCTCTGCCCGCCTGCTGCCTGTCTGGTTTGCTAACTAATTGTCTTAACAGCTTCCAAGAATTTGGCCAGCAAACAAATGTGTTTACTGGTCTGCCTGACCGGTACCAGGGAGGGCCTGGGCCGGCCGACCCGGCTGACATTGAGCGAGCGTGTTGTACTGAGTACTGACCGGTCGACCGCCAGGACTGTTGACCTGGGGACTGGCTGACTGACTGAGAGACCAGCCCGACCAGCCTGCTGACTGCAGCACAGACAGACCAGCTGACTGACGGTTCACTGAGTCTTTAACGACTGTTAACTGGCTGTCTGTACGGTGGGAGACACGCAAGAGCCCCCTCCCTCCCCGCTCACCCCCCCCTCCAGCAGCTCAGAGGTTAAAAGTAGCCCGCGCCGTTCATCCCTTCAGCTCCCATCGACCAGAGACCCTAACGCTCACACGCAAGCACACACACCACACACACACACACACACACACGCGGAGGTCGTAAACCCGGACCACGGGACCATGTGACCACTGGCTAGCCGTAGCGAGCCACAGGGAGCGGTAATGACGCGGTAAGCTGCTCTGCTTTAGTGGCGGTGGTGAACAACACACACTGGGGCCTGGTGGGCGCTCACAGAATTAGGGGCGAGAGAGAGAGAGAGAGAGAGAGAGAGAGAGAGAGAGAGAGAGAGAGAGAGAGAGAGAGAGAGAGAGAGAGGAGAGAGGAGAGAGAGAGAGAGAGAGAGAGAGAGAGAGAGAGAGAGAGAGAGAGAGAGAGAGGAGAGAGAGAGAGAGAGAGAGAGAGAGAGAGAGAGAGAGAGAGAGAGAGAGAGAGAGACTAGACCTAGTGACCTCATTCATGCCATCTTCAATGAAGCCTGGGGGGGCATAAGCGGTAAGGGGTTTAGAGCACGGCTTGGTCCATGGAGTAAATCAGAGGAGGCATCACAATCAGTTAAGGACCTAAGCTCTGCTGATGGGCTCCCCCTGTAGATACCATCTCTGAGGAGGTAGAAGCTTGTGTGTGTGTGTGTGTGTGTGTGTGTGTGTGTGTGTGTGTGTGTGTGTGTGTGTGTGTGTGTGTGTGTGTGTGTGTGTGTGTCTGTGTGTGTGTGTCTGTGTGTGTGTGTGTGTGTGTGTGTGTGTGTGTGTGTGTGTGGGTGCGTGCATAGGGTTAATTGACTGGAGGTCACCAGCGCCACTGTTTCATGTCTCATCTTCACTTTCAGCATCACACACTCTAAACACCCTTCCCACTCATTTTTGTTTGTTCTAGTTCAAGCGGACAGAGATAATGTGCGTATGATAGCGTATTCATAAGAGCAGCGGTTATAACAGGATTAGATCATGGACGATAGATCGGCCTGCCTCAAGCTCTTAGGATTGGTTCAAGCGATGGTTTCTGGAAGGGCGATCAAAGGACATGATGTCTGATATTAACCTCAGGGGCTTATGTTGGAACAACCATCGTTGCTCCTTTCCAACATAAGCCCTGAGGTTAATATCACGTTTTCCGTTTAAAGAGAAACTATTCATAGCTTTGGAGGCCACACTCAGCACAGCAATACGTAAGCACATATATATATATATATATATATATATATATATATATATATATATATATATATATATATATATATATATATAAAGTGTATAAATATATTAAGTACACATTCAATATGAAGCCACATACACACAGCACATGTTAGAGGACCCCCCCCCCCCCCCACACACACAAACACACACACACATAAAAAACAACAACTACCCATGCCCTACCATGATTTCTGTCCAGTTAATTTTTGTTGTTGTCGTTTTTTCGGTGAAACTGTTAGTCATGTTTCTGAGACATCCAGTCTTATCTAAGTTATTTGGAGAGCTGGTTTTTCAGAGTAATCCCTGTAAATACTTCGTGTGGGGTTGGGAGGTTTGTTCTCCATGTTGAAGATATGAGACTTAATTCTGGGTATTTTCCCTAATAGACTTACTTTGTACAGTCCTGATTAGTCGAATAATCCAAATAAATCTGCTATTCATCAATGTCCGTTGAAGGAGGAGCTGTTCATTTGCCAATTCAACAAATGGACAGAAGAGCTGTGATGTTTTGAACAAAACCTGTCTCTCTCTCTCTGCTGCCGTGGTGCCTACACAGCATACAGCTACCCATCTCTCTCCACTCACGGGGAGACCATACCCGTACGGGACAACACAGCAGCGTAGCGGCTAAGAGAGGCACGTCCCAGAGCTAAAGAGGCCCCGGGTTCGATCCCCGACGTCCACAGCTGACCCGCGCGGGGGGGGTCCCGGAAAGGTTATTCAACAAAACTAGGAAAACGCTCACCTTCTGTGAACTAAGTAAAGCAAGTACAGTGTATACATCGTGCTTATTCAATGGGTTTATGCATGCTAATCTGTTTCCACTTGCCAGGATACAGCAGCACAGGCATGCTGTCCCACCCCTGCGGCTCACTCTGATTGTGTGCGCCCAGGCTTAGCGCCATGGCATGCCATTAGCTGGAGACAGACGCAGTGGATGCTAGTCTAGCCTGTACATTAAGTACTATGTAGGTCACCACTACTGTACTGAGAAGTGTGTGTGTGTGTGTGTGTGAGAGAGAGAGTACAGTTTTGTGTGTGCGTGTTCCAGTAAATGAGAGAGCGAGAGAGCGACAGAGAGACAGAGGGAGTGAGAGATAGAAAACAGAAAAGAGGAGAGAGGGAAGAGGAGAAGGAAGGAGAGAGAGGGGAGAGAAAATCAAAGAGGGGAGCACAAGCCTAAGGCTTGGGGTGTTGATTGATTGATAGAAACAGACAGACAGACAGACAGACAGACAGACAGACAGATAGATAGATATCAGTACAGTGATTGTTAGAAAGGTTCATTTATTATTATTATTCTTTTCATGTCCTCACACTGAAACCCTTTATGCACATTCATATCCAAAAGAAAGTGACGTCACTCCATTTCAACCAAGCGTTTCCACCACACCATCATCAGCTCCTGTGTGCATGCCGGGGAACTGAGGACAGGCCAACGGCGAGGTCTCCATCCCCGTGGAAAAGTCCAGAGCGCGCACACAGACGCCGCTTCACACTCGCATCATGATTGCGTTCCATGATGGCTGCAGCCAATCGATGGGCAGGCACATCGCTGAGCGCTGTGCGCCTCTCTGGACGTAGCCTGGCCAGACGCCAGGCTACGTCCAGGGGAGATCATCCAACAACCATGGATGATCTGGTGTTTCTACCACTGAGAAACAACATGCTTAGCATTATGGAATTCCATGAAGGTTGTGAGTCGGTTTATGCATGTGTGTGTGTGTGTGTGTGTGTGTGTGTGTGTGTGTGTGTAAGTGAATGTGAGCGTGTGAGTTTGCATGTGTGTGGCCATTTGAAAAAGGCCTGAGGCAAGCTCCACTTCCTCTATGTGTATGCTTGTGTATGCTTGTGTGTGTGTGTGTGTGTGTGTGTGTGTGTGTGTGTGTGTGTGTGTGAGAGTGTGTGTGATGTGGTGAGTGTGTGTGTGTGTGTGTGTGTGTGTGTGTGTGTGTGTGTGTGTGTGTGTGTGTGTGTGGAGGGGGGGGGGGGGGGGGGGGGTTCATAAGGGTCAGGTAACTAAACAACCCAGATGGACTTCCAGGGTCACTGCTGTGAAGGGAATCTGTTTACAGCCCAGGACAGGCCTACCGCAGTCCTGTGTGTCTGTGTGTATTTCTTAGGGTTTTCTTCAGTAAGGATCAGCGTGTGTGTTTTGTGTGTGTGTGTGTGTGTGTATTTTGCAAACAGTATGTGCTTTGTGTGTGCGTATGTGTCTGTGTATATATTTGTGTATATCTGTGTGTGTATGTAGTTACGTGAGTGTACCAGTGTGTATATATTTAAGTGAGTGTATTGGCTTGTTTGTGTGAGTGTTTCTGTGAGTGTATTGGTATGCTCCGATCAATTGGTCACTGATTCTAAACAGTTTCATCGCTTGTCTCTATGAAAGCCAATCAGAAGAGTCGGTCAGATGACAAACAACAGTCAAGAACAAAATGGCTGTACTGGTCTGTTGAATATGTTGCAAATGCCGCCTAAATTTACATTTAGGGCATTTTAGCAGAGGCTTTTGTCCAAAGCGACTTACAATCGATACGTTTGTCATACATGTGTGGGGTTCGGCATGCGGACAGTTGGAGGTGGGGATCGAACCGCCGGCCCTCCGGTTAGTGGACGACCAGCTCTAACCACTGAGCTACTGCCGCTCTCAATAAACACACAGTTGTCAACTCATGATCATTTCTCATCTGTTCATTTTAATACTGTTAACACTATTGTTTAAGAATAAGAACAGTTAACAGTTAAGTTAAAAGAAATAACGCTGCAGGATAAATCAAGGGTGGGATCTGTGATCGTGGTTGGCCGATACTGACTCTAGTGATCTGTGATCGGCCCCAGAAACCCTGATTGGCTCACATAAATATGTGTGTGTATGTGTGTGTGTGTTTGCGTGTGTCAGCACAGGAAAGCCTACGGTAGGCTGAGCCCCTCAGGCCTCCAGCCCAGACCTCATTACATCTGAATGACATGGCGTCTTGGCCCACCGCCATCCCACAGCCCTGCCACTCTTCTGAAAGACTCCCGTCGCCAGGCCTGTTCCAATGTCTCTCTGCCTCTCTCTCTCTACCCCTCTCTCTCGAGCTCTCCGTCTACCTCTCTACCTCTTCACAAACCCACCCTCTCTCTATAACCCCTTCTCTCTCTGTACCTCTCTCTCAAACTCTCTCTCTACCTCTCTCCCCTTTTGAACAGAGTGTAATTTGTAGATATTGCGTTTTCCCCAGGGCATATTATTTCAACCCTCTGTTCTGAAGCACAAAGTTATGAAGGTGTCAGGATCTGTCAGCCGGGACACCAGAGAGAACCCTCCACACAACATGTTAGTACCAGCGCCCTGATGCACCCTGCTACTCATTCAATATCACTATTTAAGCCCAAAGCATCTGAACATTGCCTCATATTTTCCGCCTACGTCTGTCCTGACACGTCTCTCCGCCGTAGAAAAGTATCAGTGATCAGGAATCGTCTTCCCTTCCTGATGTTGTTATTGAGGTCTCGCTGTCTTTCACACCCTGTGCACGCACGCACACACGCATGCGTGCATACACGCACACGCACACGCAAACACACACACAAAGGTGTAGGTGTTTTGGACAGGTTGAGGACACGGCATCTTTGCCGTTGACCACAATTACAGACTCTGACACTACCGGATTACATACTGGGATGAAGTAATGCTCACAACTGAATGAACCAGAAAACAACAAAGTAAAACAGAAAAACAACAGAGTAAACGCACACACGCGCACACACACACACACACACACACACATACTAACTCCTAAGCGCTGCTTTTGTTCAAATGTGTGTGTGTGTATGTGTATGTGTATGTGTGTGTGTGTGTGTGTGTGTGTGTCTGAATACCTCAGTCAGAGCGTGAAGCTGGCCCTCCTGAACACACACTCCCTTAAACCTGCAGAGAAACACAACAAATAACAATTTAGCACCAAAAAGCTGCAATAACCAAGAGACAGCATTCATCATCACCATAAGAGCCATCACTGAATCCCACGTTGGCACGTCAGACACCTGAGCCAAACGGCAGCCCTCCCCAGGTATTGAGTGTGAAAACCAAGCATGATGTCCTGACGTGGACTGTCCATGTTTCACACCCGTCTTGAAGGGAAAGATGTGTTGTCTCTTGTACCTGAGGCCTCGGTGGAGTTTTATAATAACAAAGCCCTGGTTTACCGTCCCGCCTCGGCTCCATGTCAACACAGGGTTAAAAACAGCCAGCCACCCGCCTGGGCAACAAGACCAGACAAGGGGGAGCAAACAAGAGCACCATTTACCAGCAGAGAAAATAACAGGTCCACTCCTTCACCTGCATTCCATCCATTTCTCCCCTTTCTCCTCCGCCCCCACCCCCCACCCCTCCATCCTTCTCCCCTTATCTGTCAACGCGTCCACTTCGGCATTCCCACAGATCATTGATTTCAATCAGAGTGTGTGTGTGTGTGTGTGTGTGTGTGTGTGTGTGTGTGTGTGTGTGGAGATCTCTAGAGGCAATAAGAAATGACCGCTTTGTGGACCTCTGGTTGAATTTTTTACAAACAATGACCCCACTCAGTGTCTGCTTATTAACGCACACGCACGCGCACGCACACACACACACACACACACACACACACACACACACACACACACACACACACACACACACACACACACACACACACACACACACACACACACACACACACACAAAAACAAAGATGGCATTGTAAACAATAATACACATGGGAGTGCAAGAGTGTGGCCACACAAACACACAAAACCATGCATACACACACACACACACACACACACACACAAATATGTGTGTGTGGAGGAGAAGCACAACAGCCATCAGGACCTCTTGTGTGCTGGCCTTGTTGTGAAGCCAGCAGGCCTGTGAGGCGTTGAGACCATAACCCCCCACACTGCAGCATCAAGAGGAATACCAACGCAGAAATAACCAGCACATAACGTGTCACGCTGCCCCCTGCACCCTCTCAGCACAACAAGTAGGACATGAAAGCAGAATATCTGGCCGTGTCTAACATTACCGGCTCTAAGTAGCAGTTCTGTGTTGTGGTGTCAAGAGGCTTCCCTTCCGGCCCTTTCCGACGCCGACGCTCGGTCGTCGTAGCGACGGGCGATAAACACGTCCCACCTGAAGAGCGTCAGCCCCCCCACCGCGACATAAGAAACACTGAGTCTGAGTCACGACGTTCGGAGTCTGAACACACGCCACCGACACTGGCTGGAGTGTTCCTGCTTGTATTTAGTCTGCATGTTGCCGGTACAGGGCTGTCTTGCTTGCGTCTTGCGTTTTGTAAGTACGCTTAATGTTCCTGATTGCACTCTTACTGTTTTTGCCAGCCCTGTGTGTAACAAAGACCCGCTTCAGGCACATTCAAGCTCTATTCTGTTCGACATGTCTTCAAAGAGCACGTGGGTTTCTCTGCCAATACGGTCCCTTTAAGTTCTTCTCCGGCAATGGTTTGTTTGGTTGTTTGCTTGTTTGTTTGTTTGGTGAATCTCTGCAGCAGCCAATGAGTAAATAGGTGAATGGGGTCTCTCTATTTCACATGGATTCAGAGAGAGAGAGAGAGAGAGAGAGAGAGATTCAGAGAGAGAGAGAGAGAGAGAGAGAGAGAGAGAGAGAGAGAGAGAGAGAGAGAGAGAGAGAGGCAGAGAGGGGAAGAGATAGAGAGGAAGAGTTAGAGATAGATAGAGAGATATAGAGAGAGAGAGATAGAGAGAGAACAATATAAATGAAGAAATAGCAGCAACATAACAAGATGGAGGAAGAGATACAAGTTGAGATAGAGGAAGAGAGAGAGTAAGAGGAAAGAGATACGGAGGAATGGATAGGTGCGAAGAGGAGATAGAGGGACAGAAGGTATATCAAGATGGCGGCTTCCGTAACCGCACACGCAGAGCATCTCGTGTTTCCTGCCCAGGGACGTCAGATATAAAGGTTTAGCTCAAAGTTAGCCCAAATGATATACATATTGGAGTGGGTATAAATATTAGCTCAAAGCTAACTCTGGTGCTATGCATGATACTGTGGAAAATTCAAGTACAACTCATAGCTCAAAGCTATGGTGCTGCAGTTGGTCAATGGTCCATGCACAGTTAACAATAAACCAAGCTAACTTAATTGTCCAGCAGTGGATGAAGGTGACCCACGTTAGCCCATGGCCATGGA
>JAXIVH010000040.1:1269261-1286761 GCA_036785325.1 Urophycis tenuis | reverse complement strand
TTCTCCTGATTCACGAGTGCTGATGAGCCATCACCTGTGAAGACAGGCCGGTGACCGTGTCTGTGGGCCAGCCCCCAGCGTTGCCGTCACTGTCGTCATGGAGACGGTCCGTTCTGGTGGGGAACCCGGCGATGGAGTTGCGTTTGTTGCGGTCCATGGTCCGGGCGGCGGCGGCGGCGGCGGTCTCAGTGGCAGCAGACTTGTCAGCGGTGTAGTCCCATCGGCCGTCACCAGGGGGAGGAGGAGGTTATCAGAGCCGCCTCTGGACGCTGACCACACCACACGAGCCCTGCATTGTCCTTGTTGTCGTTGTCTGTCCAGGGGCTCCTTCTCCCAAGGAGAACGCTGAAATGTTCACTTTGGGATCCAGGTGGAGAACGCACCCATTCCATTGACATTTAAAAACAACTTGAGTTAGGCCCCCATAACGTCCACTGTGGTCCAGGAAGAAGGGGTTGAGCAGACCAGTCAGAAGTGTAACTCTTTACTTGGGGTGACTGAGTGTGTTAGAAGCCCCTGGGAAGACATGGCGCTCACATCTTGAACTGGCTCCTAGCAGGTCCTCCGAGATCTGGCCTGGAAAAGACAGGAACAGAGGCTTCAGTCAGAGTGTGTGTGCGTGTGCGGGTGCATGTGCGTGTGTGTGTGAGTGTGAGTGTGAGTGTGTGTGTGTGTGTGTGTGTCTGTCACCTGGACAGATTCTTCCTGTTCAAAGCTCATTGAAATTTCAAAAGAATTGAAACATTGTGATGCAGCGGAAGGACATTGTTAGAATCTGGTGTTAATAATCACTGTCTTTTATCAGGCTCAGGCCTTAGTCGCATTACTATCCATCGATAGACATTACCTCATTTCATTTAAAAAGTCAAATAAGGTCAAGAAACACTTCCTCTTTAAGAACAGGAAATGACAACTTTAACGCCTGATCACAACACTGCAACCAAACAAACATCTGATCCCACAACCACGATAATAATCAGAGTGTGACGCCTCATGCAGCAGCCAATCAAGGCAGACGGTGGCGGAAGAAAAGGAAGTGGTGAGGAAATGAAACCATCTCAAGCGAAAAACCAAAGGCCGATGTTTTGGGAACAAGCCGTGTAGTGTGGCCCCGGCTTCCCCATGACACCCACGCCTCCACATGCCAACATCTAATGGTTATAATAAGCTCTGATTTCCCAATTACGGGAGATTAGCCAAGAACTAGTCCAGGTCCTGGACCCCATTGCGGTCCAAAGCAAAGCCCGCAGTACACACAGGGAACCAGGAATGTGTTTCTGAATGAACAAAATGGATTTTCGAAGCTTGAAATAGGAGTTGGATAACAGTTTGGAAACTAACAGTCTTTGGAAATAATTAAACAAATAACGACCGTGACATGGACCGGAAGATTCTCTCAAATTGCTATTTTCCATCTGTATACGTTTTTTTTTTTTGACAAAAAAATTCCAGTTTTCACAGAAGGACTTAGCACATCTGTCACCAGAAGGGAAAGGATGATAGAGGACAGAAGAGCAATAGAACTACAAACATGGACAGTGAATTGACAGCAGCAGAAGACAAATGATGTCTGATCCCGTTCATCACCCTATCGAAGAATTCATTAACCCATCCCCGGGAGGATGCTAGTATAGAGTACCAAGAAGGTTCACACAAAGTCTTCCCACCAAACACAATAACTTTGCTAAAATCATAAACACCATTCACACTGGAACCATGTCCTTTATCCTCGTCTGAATTGTGCATGCAATATCATTTATTATTGTATTTATTGTCATTTATCACTGTGTATAACCTGTGATATGTTTTACCCACTCTGTTTGTCATAATTATAGTGCTTGATGGAAAGTAACGGTGGAAAAAGGTAACCTTTGACAATTGATTAGCCATCTGCCTGTTTAGCACGCTCACTATCATAGCTTCTGGCCTGTGTGGGCATAACTTCCTCCTGCTGATGAAAGAGTGATAATGTCCTGATTCAGAATCAGTGAGCGAGCACACACACATGGACTACATGCTTAAGGCTTGGAGGTATCAGAGACAGTCATCTGCTATGGCATTTAATGCAGTCCCTCGTGGTGCAAAGTTCAGCATCCACGTGGAGGGTGAATGCTAGTTTCAGTATCAGAACGTACTGCATTGTAAATGTGCAGACAAAGTTCATCTAGCACAGCAGGTTTCCATGTAGGATAGGAGGCCCTTTGGATTACAGACGGAGGAATATCTTGGGGACGGTGTCTTCTTGACCTGCAGTCCATTCTTCAACGTCCCTTTTGTGTGCACAATTGAATAACGGACCTCTCCAAGGCCAGACAGGACAAACTCTAATCTACAAATTGAATGAAACGATCCCTGAACCAACTTTAGCAGCACCGTTAGCAAACCCATATCTGGGAAGTTTGCTTCGGTTGTAATTCATCACCAAATTGATTCTCCCTGCTTAACACTGGAGAACAGCCAGAAAGAAGAGTTTTGTCCATACTGCACTGCTATATTCATCACACTGCCTAACGATCACATGTACTGCACTGCTATATTCATCACACAGCCTAACGATCACATGTACTGCACTGCTATATTCATCATACAGCCTAACGATCACATGTACTGCACTGCTATATTCATCATACAGCCTAACGATCACATGTACTGCACTGCTATATTCATCATACAGCATAACGATCACATGTACTGCCCTGTTATATTCATCATACAGCCTAAAGATCACATGTACTGCCCTGTTATATTCATCATACAGCCTAAAGATCACATGTACTGCACTGCTATATTCATCATACAGCCTAAAGATCACATGTACTGCACTGCTATATTCATCATACAGCCTAACGATCACATGTACTGCACTGCTATATTCATCATACAGCCTAATGATCACATGTACTGCACTGCTGTATTCATCACACAGCCTAAAGATCACATGTACTGCACTGCTATATTCATCATACAGCCTAAAGATCACATGTACTGCACTGCTATATTCATCTTACAGCCTAACAATCACATGTACTGCACTGCTATATTCATCATACAGCCTAAATATTACATGTACTGCACTGCTGTATTCATCACACAGCTTAAAGATCACATGTACTGCACTGCTATATTCATCATACAGCCTAACGATCACATGTACTGCACTGCTATATTCATCATACAGCCTAAAGATCACATGTACAAGTGCCGAGACCCTAGAATCATCTCTGTATTGGCTGCGTGTGCGTGTGATGTGTCGTATACAGATGTGTGCGTGTATATGTGTGTTGACATCAGAGCGGTAATGTTTAACAGTCAGGGTTTCCACTACAGCCGCCCAGCGATAAAGTTTACACATGTGCTACGACAGTCCAGTTGTGTTCCATCATAGACACTAGACTCAAGAAGCACTGTACTAACTGGTCAACTTACAAGTGACATCATTGCCACTGGCTCCAACCACAGCCATAAAAGGATTTTCACACTCTCTCTCTCTCTCTCTCTCTTATGACGCTTCGTTCCCCCTGACACACGACAGTACTTAAGAACGACCCGTGCCAAGAAATAAAATGCAGGCCACGCATGCATCAGGACTACAACTTCCAGTAGCCTCCCACTCATCCAGAACATGACCTCATGCAGACCAGACACACACACACACACACACACACACACACACACACACACACACACACACACACACACACACACACACACACACACACACACACACACACACACACACACACACACACACACACACACACACACACACACACACACACACGTCGGGTCACTGTTGTCAATCCAGCAAAAACAGTGTATGATAAATTCCCAACTCCTGCCCACACCAAACGTGCGTGAGACACAGAGGCAGCGTCCCCCCACACGCATGACCCGAGCTCCTCAGAGACCTCTAGGACACAAAGCCACAGCAGTGTTTCAGTCATAACATGGGCTGTGTGTGTACTGAAGTGATGCTCGCTCTGGTTGGGTAGTATCTTCATGGTCGAAGTGACTTATTGGAAGTCTCTTTGGACAAAAGCGCCAGCTCAGCAACTGTAATGTGATGTAATGTAATGTAATGTAATGTCAGCTGAAAATAAATAAATAAATAGGGTGCTAAACTAAAACCAGGACTAGAGATGATGTTTGAAGCTGTATTGGGGGTGGTGGGGGCAGTGGTGGTGAACAACACGTTTCTGTGACAGGTTGAAGTGAGGATATGCTCTACGGCCTGCCTCTCAAGAACGCCCCGCCATCCTTTCCTCAGTGATTCATCGCTTCGATAGAGAAGCCCACAACTATTCTGCACACCACGTGGAACAAGGGCAGAGGCTGCTCCCCGAGACAACAGCAAGCTGCTACGCCAACCAGTCCGCCCCTCACAAAAATCACCCTGTCAACTTTAAAACCTTTTAAACGCAGGCTAATTAAAAGGAAGACAGAAATAGACTAGTGTCGAGAGACACCGTCCTCAGTTGTATTGCATTTCCAAAGCTATTCATTTCAAAGACCACACTAAAAGAACCAGGGGCTGGAAAAGAGGGAGGATTTGGAGTTGTTGTTTTTTTTTTTTTTTTTTTTTTTTTTAAAGAGGGAAACTTTTTTTGGGTTCCTAAAATGTGGCCCAGTGTTATTTTAAAAACCAGATGGGACATCCACCGACGTAGCCCGGGGCCCGCGCTTTCTCGCTGCAGGTTTTTGGGGACTTGGCACCAAGCAGCTGTGCCCCGGTGGATTACAGGCCAATAGGAGATGTCAATGGTAAATCAACCTCTGGATGGCTTTCTGATGACGGGTTGTGAGGGGGGCTGACACACACTGAGAGATAAGTATTACACATGAGGATTTGTGATGGTTTTTCACGACAAGACGGATACTTAAACAAGTGGGGTAAGTGATCTTAAATTCATAGCCAGATTTTAGTGGTAGCAGATTGTTATTCAATTCATTTATTCTGATAACATTTGTGATAACTTTACCATGTTGGAATTAAAGACATTCTGAATGAGGGAATGTGCTTGTAAAAATAAAAGCGTCATTTTGTCTACATAAAACTCTATTGCAGCGGTGTTGCGCTGAGTCAACCCAAGTTTTATTTTCATGAAGGAGACCTCAAGATCCGTTTTGTGAAACTCTACCGTTTCCTCTTCCCCAAACGCGTGTTGCTTGTTCATACCTTTTCAAACTGCAATGACTGACAAGCTGCATTTTTGCACCAATCACTGACCCTCTTCTTCCCCATGTCCCGCCCCCAACTCAAGTGGTGTGGTGTGCTTGTATGAGCCAAGGCCGTTTGAAGTGGTCTTCCTAGAGGCCGAGGCCTGCCGAGACCTGAACCTCATGCCTGAGTCAGGGCCACATTGTATGGGATGTATGCTTCGGTCGGCATGCCCAACAACAGGTCATCTAATAACCAATGTAATGACAATGAAAGGACAATGTAATACAAGACACATTCATCTTCTGTCAACTCAAATAACTCGCATCTAGGTGTGGTTCTTGTGATCTGCGTGTCCATCGCAGAACTTTGGTGTTCACAAGGGGTGTGACATGTTTGCAATAGTTTGTTCATCAATCATTCACAGTACGTTCTTTACTCAGCCACACTTTGTTATTGTAGCATATGATTTAATATTTCCTCAAAGGCCTGTCAGTGAGTGAGTCGAGTACCTTCTCTCCTTAAGGTATTTCAATTATATTACGATGCCTGTCTAGTGTGGTCAGAGAACAAACAGCCTACAATGAGCAAACCAACTATAACTCTTCACCCATTAGCCAGTTAGCAGGCATGGTTTATCCACAGCAACTTGTGAATTCATATACATGAGGTTAAGGAGCAGACGGGGAGTAAAGACTCAGATTTTGCTCACGGGAGGCTAGGTTGTGGGCCTTGGGAATCAAACCCTGTTCGTTCAGGTGAGGTTGGGCTGGCGAGAGGGATGGGGTTAACAGTGGTCTGCTTTGTGGGGGCAGGGTGGTCCTGTGGCCCAGACAAAGGGTTCTGGATCCCAACCTGGATGTCTGCAGCCCGCCTGCAGGCCTCGGAGCGCACCACGCTTAACTCCCACATGCTCTTTAATCACCTGCATTTCACTTCCCTGTCACTTTGTCAACACAATCAGCGTTGCAAACACCAATGTTTTGATTGGAACTGCAGACGAGGGCTTGTGTACATGTAGGTATACCTCTCAATGATGCGGAATAGGAACTTTACTCTATGGATCATTATGGATGTTTTAATGGTACGAGGCCAGGTCGAAGGTGCTTTCCAGTGAACCTTTGCAAAGTGCCAGATCAAGTGACATTCATATCATTATTACCCAGACTGCACCATGCTACACATTACCAACACTGGTCGCACTCTGCAATACAATTTCCACCCCTGTATCCATCTACACTGCTTGTCTCTTCCTGGCCTGTTAGGACAGACACTGTGGGTCTGTCTGCCCGTTTGTCTGTCTGTCTGCTAGCAACTCTGCCTCCAACAATAGGGGGAAGAAAATGGTAGGCGAACAATTCGGGCAGGTTAGCACTTGACGGAAATTCTCAATGGCTCCAGTCATATTTCAGTAATATATAGCCAGGGTGTCCCCATACTCCACAAATCACAAGCAAGAGATGTCGTTATCTTGTTTGATGTCATAATAGGGCTGGCTGGGAGGAGACACACATAGGAGACAAACATATGTACCCAATTCAGCCATTAAAGAACAACTTCTTGTCAAATTCGTACAACAACACATCACTTGTTGACACTTGATCATCTCCTATTTTAGGCATCATAAATCATAATCACATTCAAGTATGTTCGTCGACACCTCAACAACAACGCCGCAAATTCCCCAAAAGACACCACTAGAACACAACCTTGTAATAACGCAGGAATGGGGAGAGGAAGGGTTCAAACACCACAAAACACAATGACAACATGGCCCACGGTTCTGAAGTTGGCTCTGAAAAGACTGTTCAAAACGACCTCGCCAAACGCATACCGAGAGGCACAGCCATTAGAGTCTGACGAGGTCGCACCTTCAACAGTTCCCTCTTATCTGATCCATTGTGGTGAAACCTCCTCGCCATCCCAACCTCCTCACACCCACCACTCCTCGCCAATTTCACCATTAATTAACAGGCTTATTCGAGCGTTTAATGACCTAAGAATCTTCAAACCTTCAAACTGGGTGCAACACATCGTGTCTAGTCAAAGCATGCAAACAAAGTAACGTCAGTGCCGAGGACCGTGCGCTTCCCTCCCGAGGACACCATTATTCAATGTCACTCAAACAAGACTTAAGTGTTATTAAGATCATTAAAGTATTCCCCCAACTCCCCCCAAACAACGCGTGATTTGGGTGTCAACTACGAGATCTGTTGAGGCGCGCGTCCGGTCGGCAGGTGGTGGTGGTGGTGGGGGGGGGACGTAAACACGACCCCGCGAGGCAGCGGCGACACCACTACTTCAAAGACCTCTCACCCCCCCTTGGCCCCACAAGCACACTACTTTTCTCACCTGGTCCGCGTCTCCCCAAGGTCATCATTCGACCACGAAATCGTGAGTCGTCACCCACACGAAGTTGGTGCCACTCTTCTGGGATGCGTGTGAAGTGGGGGGGCGGCCGTGAGATCACACCCAGAACCAGCTCACTCGCTTCGGCGAGATGGTCAACGGAACTCGGGGCGACGCGGAAAAAAAAAAGCCTAGCGAACGTCGACAGCGAAACAAACCAAAGTTTTTGCTCGTTCGGCGGCGACGCATCTGCGAGTCACACATCAACGTTGGTCTATGGAGCGGATACAACTCGCTCCGGTGGCTGGAAATCGCCTCCCCGACAGGTAAATACACAGTTGTAGTTCAGCGTTTGTCGCTTCTCTTTGACAGGTCCTCTCCGTCTCCCTCCGCCCACCAGCCGACTCCCACAGTCCCCGCCCACATTTGGGACACGAGTTTGATCGCCAGCCGAGTCGCCCAATGAGCGGAGGTCGCGGAGGCCGATCAAAACATTCAGGCGTGTTCAATGAGGAGTTCCGTTATTATTGTGCACAATCCTGTTATCCTTCTTTTTTCTTATTCTTCCCACCAAAACGTGAAATTAATTCAGCTCTTCATACTGGATCATATGATACAATTCAAACGTCATGACAAAGGTCTTGTTGAGCCTAGGTGTGCTACTATATTTTCATATTTGTAAACTTTTTGAGATACAAACGATTTAAAAAGTAAAAATATAATAGGCTTTCAATGGGACACAGCTGTTTGACCACAGCTCTAGGACTACTAATTAGGCAACCTTTCCAGCTGGGTACATTTAAACACGCAGCTGTGTGAACCTTATCGTCGGCTCCACTTCGTGCTCCTAGCGATAACGTTGGATTCGCTCGTAAGACTCGCATTTGAGATATATTTCTGAAATTACATTCTGAATTAAGCTAAGTGCTACTGTTTTTGGGTCATTCACTTTGTCGCCAAATGTTACGTTAAGTCTCGAAACTGTCTAGCTGCTAGTCGAATCCATTTCTAGAATCCATTTCTAGAGTGTTAGTAGGATAGGTAGTTATTATTATTATTATTATTATTATTATTATTAGGGACCGAGCCTGTGAAACAGGACGAGGTCCCTATTGTTTTTGTTATTCGGGGATCTTTGACGTTGATTTAATTATTATTATTATTATTATTATTATTATTATTATTATTCACACCGATACGTGAAATTAATGGAAGCTAAACGATCTCGACTGTATTACAAAGGTCTAGTTCCGTATGGCTGTGCTTTATATTTTTCTTTTTTATAAACTTTATACTTTGTGAGATATTTGCGATTTTAAAAAAAGAGCAAATACACTCATATAGATAACAGTGAGCCTAGATTTCCAATTATTACGTTTGACTCCGCTAATTGCTTTCCAGCTCAGGCAGACTCGACTGAATTCATCTCAATGATCACGGGCATTCCTATGCACAAGTAATTCCTCGCGTGGAATTACATTTGCTAGTTGTTGTTGTTTTGAATGGAGGGGTCGTGGTGCCATTAATTTAAACGGTGGAAGCAGTTAGTATACCTAAGCTCGTATGCTTAAATTGAAAATTGAATTGTTGTTTTAAAATTATAACACTTTTCAATTCACTTTTATGTTCATTCCCCGCAAAATAATATCGTTTACAAACACGGAAATCCCACAGAGCGCCCTCTTTCTTTGGGACGTCTTGAGGGTTCCATCTAGTGGACAAATAAAGCAATCGCGGAGCATCGCGGCCAGACCAGCACCAAGAATTCCGAGCAATCGATGTGAGCTGCTGGTGGCCGAACCAATACATTACTAGCTGTGCTTCACGTCAAGTGTTCGCTTTCTTACATCAGGGTGATATAACGTTATTGGTCGTCTCCCCACTCACGACACCCAAATGACCGATACATTTTGTGACTGCAGTTGATACGACCGTGAAGAAATGGCAGACGATGAGATTGACTACAATATTGTGTTTCCAGATGCAGTGACATCGGGTGAGCGATGGATTTCGATTTCACTGTAGTCATAATGGCTAGCTTGTTGGTTAGACGACATCTAGCCGCTACACTGTAAACTGTACCATCAATGCCATTGCCTACCTATGTTAACCCTGTTAGCATGTATTTGTGCATGTGTTGTAGCATGACTGTACACACACAACGCACAATTGCAATGTAATTTGAAACGTCTTTTGCTTATGAAACGCTATGGACGTGGTGTCTTCTTACAGAAAAACACTGGCAGGGGACAAAGGAGCCGGTGGTCATCCTCTTGGGCTGGGCTGGTTGCAAAGACAAACACCTCTCCAAATATAGCTCCATCTACAATGAGCAGGTTTAACAACCAAAACACCTAAACTATACTCCAAGCCCCGCTGCATCCTCATATGGTCCTAAGGGGCGGTGTGCTTGAGACCTGTTGTGTCGCTCAGCTTTTCTATTGGTCGTTTCTCACTGCCTGGCGTTCCGCTGTGTGCGTCTGTCCCCAGGGATGCGTGACCATCCGCTACACGGCCCAGCTCAAGTCCGTCTTCATCTCCGAGTCATTTGGCTTCAAGGAGCTGAGCGGCACGGCCCTGAAGCTGCTGGAGGTCCTCTACGACTACGAGGTGGAGAACAGCCCCGTCTTCTTCCACATCTTCAGCAACGGCGGCTTCATGCTCTACCGCTACGTGGTGGAGCTGCTGCACAGCGACAAGCAGTTCAGCTCGCTGCGCGTCATCGGCGCCGTGGTGGACAGCGCCCCGGGCAGCGCTGACGTGCGCGGGGCGCTGCGTGCGCTGTCCGCCACCCTGGGGCCCCGGGTGAACCCGGTGCTCCGGTGCGTCCTGTCGGCGCTGTTTGCCGTGACGGTGTTCCTGCTGCGCGTGGTGCTCTACCCCGTCACCAAGTACATCCACCGCAACCACTACGACGCCATGGCGGAGCACCCGCCGCCCTGGCCCCAGCTGTACCTGTACTCACGGGCCGACCGGGTCATCCGGCACACGGACGTGGAGAACATGGTGGGCGCCCTCCGCCGCCGGGGGCTGCCGGTGGAGAGCGTCAACTTCGGGTCGAGTGCCCACGTCAGCCACTTCCGGGAGTTTCCGGAGCAGTACCTGCAGAGGTGCCGCGACTTCCTGGAGGCCTGCATGGCGAGCGCGGAGGAAGCGGAGGGCGGGAGGAGGCGAGGCGGTCTGGGTCCTTATGGGAGGGGACGGCTCTGAACTGTATGACTACTCTAACTCTACTATGACAACACGCCCCCCCTGGTAAAATCAAGCTGGGGTGGGAGAGAGGAGATTTCTCCAGATCGATTGTTGATTGCTTCGCTCTACATGTAGACACTTTGTTTTGGAGTCTGTGAACCCCCGCCATTCATACTCCTCTCACTTCCTGGTTCACATTGGAGTCCTTGTGGAACAAGGCTCTGGACACGGTCTGTAGACGCTGACTATACAACTCTCACTGTCCTCTTGTATTCCTTTTTAACACATCATGCACACACGCTGCCCATACCTGCAGCTCTACTGTATTGTATGTATTGTAACACATGTAAGAATGAACACGCACTATTGCTGGAAAGCAGGGACTCATGGTTGATGGGATCATCCTGATTAAACGAATATGGTATTACCTATTACTGTGAAAAATGAGGCATTGTAGACTAGTGCTGGTCGAGTATTTCATTGAAATTGGAAAGTATACATTTTTGTGGGTGTGGAAAGTTCGAGGAGGTTCGAAATTCGAGGCAAATATGCAGAAATGCAGGAGTTGTAAGAAGCTGATGTTTGTCTAGGGCAGATACACTCTCATGATGTTTGTATTGGGCAGATACTCTCATGATGTTTGTATAGGGCAGATACATTCTCATAATGTTTGTATAGGGCAGATACATTCTCATGATGTTTGTATAGCGCAGATACATTCTCATGTTTGTGTAGGGCAGATACAGTCTCATGATGTTTGTTTAGGAAGATACATTCTCATGATGTTTGTTTAGGAAGATACATTCTCAGAATCAGAAAGTAATGTTTGAAGCGTTCCAGTGGGTTCCTTTTGGAAAGTCTCACAACCTCTCGCCCACCTTTTCATATACGATATGATTTTCATTTTTAAGGAACCAATGAATGTATATGTCCAGCCCTATCTTAAGGTATTATTGATATTACTAGTGTGCCTTCAATAAAAGACCATGACCACAAAGAAGCGTTTGTCTTGGCAGGTGACTGAGTGGTACCTGTTTCCTCATATGTTATAATGCAGCATGCTGATTGATCATTAAGGAAGACTTCATTGAAAACAGGAACACATGCTCTAATGTTACATTTAAGGACTTCTTACTACTATTACTTACTACTACTGCTACTATATACATTATCTTGGACATGTTACTTTAACATTTACATTTAGGACATTTACGCGTTTATCCAAAACGACTTACAAAAAGTACATTTGTCAGAAGAAGGTGAAACATTTCATTGCTGCTAATACAGTAAGAAAGTCACCAGAACAAGTATACTAGTATACAACATCTCTTTTTGGGGGAGGGAGGGAGGTGAGTGGTAGAGGATGGATGTTCTGCAGGTTTCAGGTGAGTCAGTAGGATGGATGTTCTTCAGGGTTCAGGTGAGTCGATAGAGGATGGATGTTCTGCAAGGTTCAGGTGAGTCGGTAGAGGATGGATGTTCTGCAAGGTTCAGGTGAGTCGGTAGAGGATGGATGTTCTTCAGGGTTCAGGTGAGTCAGTAGGATGGATGTTCTGCAGGGTTCAGGTGAGTCTGTAGAGGATGGATGTTCTTCAGGGTTCAGGTGAGTCAGTAGGATGGATGTTCTTCAGGGTTCAGGTGAGTCAGTAGGATGGATGTTCTGCAGGGTTCAGGTGAGTCTGTAGAGGATGGATGTTCTTCAGGGTTCAGGTGAGTCGGTAGGATGGATGTTCTGCAGGGTTCAGGTGAGTCGGTAGGATGGATGTTCTGCAGGGTTCAGGTGAGTCGGTAGGATGGATGTTCAGGGTTCAGGTGAGTCAGTAGGATGGATGTTCTTCAGGGTTCAGGTGAGTCAGTAGGATGGATGTTCTGCAGGGTTCAGGTGAGTCTGTAGAGGATGGATGTTCTTCAGGGTTCAGGTGAGTCGGTAGGATGGATGTTCTGCAGGGTTCAGGTGAGTGGTAGAGGATGGATGTTCTTCAGGGTTCAGGTGAGTCAGTAGGATGGATGTTCTTCAGGGTTCAGGTGAGTCGATAGAGGATGGATGTTCTGCAAGGTTCAGGTGAGTCGGTAGAGGATGGATGTTCTGCAAGGTTCAGGTGAGTCGGTAGAGGATGGATGTTCTTCAGGGTTCAGGTGAGTCAGTAGGATGGATGTTCTGCAGGGTTCAGGTGAGTCTGTAGAGGATGGATGTTCTTCAGGGTTCAGGTGAGTCAGTAGGATGGATGTTCTTCAGGGTTCAGGTGAGTCAGTAGGATGGATGTTCTGCAGGGTTCAGGTGAGTCTGTAGAGGATGGATGTTCTTCAGGGTTCAGGTGAGTCGGTAGGATGGATGTTCTGCAGGGTTCAGGTGAGTCGGTAGGATGGATGTTCTGCAGGGTTCAGGTGAGTCGGTAGGATGGATGTTCAGGGTTCAGGTGAGTCAGTAGGATGGATGTTCTTCAGGGTTCAGGTGAGTCAGTAGGATGGATGTTCTGCAGGGTTCAGGTGAGTCTGTAGAGGATGGATGTTCTTCAGGGTTCAGGTGAGTCGGTAGGATGGATGTTCTGCAGGGTTCAGGTGAGTGGTAGAGGATGGATGTTCTTCAGGGTTCAGGTGAGTCAGTAGGATGGATGTTCTTCAGGGTTCAGGTGAGTCAGTAGGATGGATGTTCTGCAGGGTTCAGGTGAGTCTGTAGAGGATGGATGTTCTTCAGGGTTCAGGTGAGTCGGTAGGATGGATGTTCTGCAGGGTTCAGGTGAGTCGGTAGGATGGATGTTCTGCAGGGTTCAGGTGAGTCGGTAGGATGGATGTTCAGGGTTCAGGTGAGTCAGTAGGATGGATGTTCTTCAGGGTTCAGGTGAGTCAGTAGGATGGATGTTCTTCAGGGTTCAGGTGAGTCAGTAGGATGGATGTTCTTCAGGGTTCAGGTGAGTCAGTAGGATGGATGTTCTGCAGGGTTCAGGTGAGTCTGTAGAGGATGGATGTTCTGCAAGGTTCAGGTGAGTCAGTAGGATGGATGTTCTTCAGGGTTCAGGTGAGTCAGTAGGATGGATGTTCTGCAGGGTTCAGGTGAGTCAGTAGGATGGATGTTCTGCAAGGTTCAGGTGAGTCTGTAGGATGGATGTTCAGGGTTCAGGTGAACGCTGAACAAGTGAGTCTTGATTGTCTCTTTTTTCCCCAAAAGTTAATCAACATCAAATCTCTGCAGTTCCCACTGAAATGAATTCCTCAAAATAGTTATATTACTACATATCCTGTACATCTACAGTATATAGATACTATATATCATGTAGCCAATGGCTGTGAAACAACAACACACACCAGAGCCAGAACCAGAACCAGAACATGTTCTGTTTCTCCATCACATCCTCAGCTGTCGGAGACAGTTTGACGAGTGTGGCTCTGAATCCCTTCAGCAGGTCTTCCTGACCGGATGTCAACAATATGGAGGCGCCATTTGTGGGATTGGGGTGTGTGGCATGGGCGTTTGACCACGGGGCTCCTCTACTTCCTGTATCATGGGTAGGGAGACGGAGGGCATTGCACCATATCAGCACACGTGGGCATTGTGAGTTTGAGCACATGATCACTATAAAAATTGTGAGGCAGCATCTCCACCTTTTTTCTCCTGCCCTGGGGCATCCCTGTTCAGGACAGGGCCGTAACCACACAAACACAGTGGGGAAGTATGGTGTGGTTTGACTTATATGTACTTATTATTTCCAACTCAGAGTTTGAGATCATGAAGTGAGTTTGACTTGATGACCACCGACTGTATAATTATGAAACCATTGTACCAGTGTTGAGGAGCCTTAAAACTACTCTCTTTTGTTGGTACTAGAGCCCATTTTTATTTAGTAGGCATATATATTTGTTGTAATGGATACTCACAGTATGTCCTGATAGAAAGGGATTATATTATGCCCAGTCAGCAACATTTTTTAAGTGACTTTTTAAGAGTGAATTTATCTAACGGCTTCAATATTACTCGGTGTGTAGCCTATTATTCAGGCTACCCCATGGATTATGTTTAAGTGCTTTAGAAGATGAAGGGAGTTGAGTTCTGTTATATTAATGTGATATAACTTCTACTACATTAGGTTGGATTAATGTGAAAATGGCATTTATTGATTCACGACGTTGTGGGTAAATATAAAAGAAAAAGCAACTTGAATCTAACTCAAAAAGCATTGATCGATCATTCTTTCACTTTCATTAACTCAAAATCAGTCCAGTCTTATAATGAGGCTATTTCTGTTATTATGCATTTTAAATAGTCCACTGTTTTCTCTAATATTTACTTAAAAAATGCAAGTTCATCTTAAAAAAAAAAACTCATGTTTGTATGGGAAGATACATTCTAAAAGATACATTCTAAAAAGGCCATATCGTTAAGAAATATATAGTACACTTATAGAGGGACACAGGGACACAATAATATATAAATTATGGGTTAATTGTGTTATCTTCTTATATAATCTCCAACGGAGGAGCAGCCTCGAGCTCCAGTCTCTCTCCCCTCCGGACGGAGTCCAGTAGCGGACGTGGCGTTGGGACGCGGAGCGGCCTATAGAGGGCAGCCTTTGCCCACAGGAGCCCTGCACGGTGCAGCAGGTGCATTCAATTTGAACAATGATATTTTGTTATGGCTTCTCCAAGTGCACAAATATAGGCTGTGTACCAGCATCGCGTCTACACAAGCCATTGTGTGATTTGAGTGTTTGTTTGTTGTGCTGTATACAAGGAAAGGAAAAGCACAAGATTGGTAGGAAGGGGTTTTTTTGTATGAAGAAAAACATCTTTACAAACATAAAATACAATCACCTTTCCGCTTGAAAGCTTTGCTGTCATATATATATATATATATATATATATATATATATATATATATATATATATATATATATATATATATATATATTTTTTTTTACAATTCCAGGAATTTTGTGTTTTGTAAGCTATTTAAAAAAAATATAAAAACATATCCTAGGTGACCTGAAGCATTTTTCCTTTGTTAAGATGTGCGTTCAAAATTCTCCCGGACGTACATTCATTCTCCTGTTTCATTTTCTAAATGAATATCGATGGGCCTACTGCTGCAAAATGTAGGCTTTATGAACAAAGAGCAGAGGTGTGCATTGAGGTTTTTTCTTTTTTCAGCAAGTCTTCATAAATCAAAACTTGGCTAATTTGATTTATTCCACCGGGTCGGCTCATGCTTGGGACCGAGGCAAAGCGAAATGAAAAAAAAAAAACGAAATTGAACGACACACACCAAAAAAAAAAAGAGAAAAAAAAGAAAAGACCTGTAAGTAAAGACCCCTGTCATAACAGCCCAAACCCCCCCGAAACGCAGCGCGCGGGAAGGAAATTACCGCCACGGAAGTTAATGAAGTCTCACGCGCTGATGAGGCTGGAGATGGCGGAGAAGAGGGGTCAGCGCTTCCTCTTTAGCCTTTTCCTGTTCCGCCGAAAAATGGCTGCGGTCAAGATCCATACTTTTAGAGGACGCGGAGCACTCAGCAACACGGGGAGAGGAAGGGGGGGGGGGGAGAACCGACGTAGGTGGGAGATGATAGAGAGAGAAAAGGAGATGGGGGGGAGATGATAGAGAGAGAAAAGGGGGAGGAGGGGGGAGAGAAGATTAATGGTGCTAAGTGCTAGCACTTGGCAACGAGGTAACATATCCTGCATGTTCTCTCTCCCCAGCTGATGTTTTCATGGACCTTGGCTTTACACATTGACTTTAAGCAATGATTTACCTGATTCAAATAATCTATCTTGCCGTTTTATCGCGGCCACCCGGGCCGGTGTCGGACCGCCGTGCGTCTTGAGAGACCACAGAACTCCATCGCTGCCAGTTGATGTCAGCGCTCTGCCAGACCAACACCTTTATGAGGGCCTTTGATTTTTGGTTTCTTTTTTTTTTTTTTTTTTTTTTTTAGCAGAAGCTGGTTATCATGTGCGGGGAAAACCCCCCCAAACCCGCGTGCCTTTGGGCTTTAATGCCACTCTGGATGGCACCAGGATGAGAGTTTAGCAACATTTTTGGATCACTGTACGAGTTGACATTTTGGATGGTTTGCCTGAACTGACTTTCTAGATCGTTGGAGGGGCCTGTAGGATATTTTATCTGACAGCAACACTCATACGCACTTAAAGATATGATCTGAGGCTCCATACCGCTGGCTCTCGCAGGAGATTTGCCGTGATTGAGTATAAAGTTTGACATTTCAGTATGCCAAGTCTGACATTCTGTCATGATAACTTTTCCTTTCACTGAACATTTTTAGATGGTGCCCTTTTTTATTTTTTACTCTTACTATAATATCTAATAGTATCTTAGCATACTTTAATTGATAATAAAGACAAAATTAATTGATTTATATGTATTTTTTAATCTGAATTTGTGAGCACTTTCAGTTCTTCAGTCTTGCTGACTCCTTTCGTCCATCATTGTCCACTCATCCATCTATCCTTCCATTCATCCATCCACCCATTCATCCGTTCATCCATTCCTCCATCCATCCACCCCTTCATCTATCCAGCCGTCCGTCCTTTCATCCACCATTCCATCCTCCCTTCCTCTCCACACTGCTGTCTCCTCCTGGCCGACGCCCGTGGTGACCAGGACCTCTGGTGTCCCCTCCCTGTGGTGGGCTGGCCGGCGAGGGCTGGGGGTCTTGTGATCAACCAGCACGGGGAAGCTGACAGGAAGTCCTTCTCTCCCCTCTCTCTCTCTCTCTCTCTCTCTCTCTCTCTCTCTCTCTCTCACTCTCTCTCTCTCTCTCTCTCTCTCTCTCTCTCACTCTCTTTTGC
>JAXIVH010000040.1:1256761-1264261 GCA_036785325.1 Urophycis tenuis | reverse complement strand
CCACCTTCTCACAGCCCACCTCCTCACAGCCCACCTGCTCACAGCCCACCTCCTCACAGCCCACCTCCTCACAGCTCACCTCCTCACTGCCCACCTCCTCACAGCCCACCTCCTCACAGCCCACCTCCTCACTGCCCACCTCCTCACTGCCCACCTCCTCACAGCCCACCTCCTCACAGCCCACCTGCCGACCTCCTCACAGCCCACCTCCTCACAGCTCACCTCCTCACTGCCCACTTCCTTACAGCTCACCTCCTCACTGCCCACCTTCTCACAGCCCACCTCCTCACAGCCCACCTCCTCACAGCCCACCTCCTCACCCGCCCGCCGGCTGGCTGGTCACAGAACGCTGTGGTCATCCCAGAACGGGCTCCCTCAAAATAACTGCCAGGCCCTTTCAATCTGAAGGTGTCTCTCTCTCACACTGTCTCACACACACACACACACGCACGCACGCATGCACACGCATGCACACACACACACACACACACACACACGCACGCAAGCACACGCACACACACACACACACACACACACGCACACACGCACACAGAGGGCAGCAACACATAAATTGCTGTTATGCAGGGCTGCCGGCATCACAGCCTCCCCACCAAGATCACCTCGGATGACAAAAGTTAATTTGCACTAATGACGTTTCACTCCTCTCATTATCTTAAATCATCTCCTCCCGCCCTCTCCTTCTCTCTCCCTTCCCCAACCCCTCCTCCCCCCCCCCCCCCCCCCCCTCTTGTTCTCACCCTCTCTGTCTCACGTACTTTCATTCTCCTTATTGCTCCCCCCTCGCTGCATAGACACTTATTCTCTCTCCCCTGTCTCTCCTTTTCTATTCCTCTCTCCCTGTCTCTCCCCATCCCAGGGTCTATCTCTCTTGTTCTCCCTGGTCTCTGCCTCCTCTCTCCTGCTCTCCCCCGTCCTCGCGGTTCAGCGTTCCACAGAAGAAACTCAAAGATGAAGAGAAGAGACTGAAGGAAAGGAGGAGAGAGGGACACAGATTCATGGAGACACTCGGAAGAGAGACAGATAGAGAGAGGAGCGACACAGAGAGAGGGAGGGAGACAGATAGAGAGAAGAGAGACACACAGAGAGAGAGAGAGAGAGGGACAGAGAGAGAAGAGACACACAGAAAGAGGGAGAGAGACAGAGAGAGAGAAGAGAGACACAGAGAGAGGGAGAGAGACAGATAGAGAGAAGAGAGACAGAGTGAGAGGGAGAGAGACAGATAGAGAGAAGAGAGACAGAGAGTGAGAGGGAGAGAGACAGATAGAGAGAAGAGAGACAGAGAGGGAGAGGGAGAGAGACAGATAGAGAGAAGAGAGACAGAGAGGGAGAGCGACAGAGAGAAGAGCGATAGAGAAGACAGACAGAGAGGGAGAGAGACAGACTGAGACAGAGAGACAGAGTGAGAGAGAGGGACAGATAGGGAGGGAGAGAGACAGACAAACACAGATACAAAGGGAGAGAGACACAGGGATTGAGAGGGAGTGAGACAGAGAATGAGGTGGAGAAAGACAGATAGAGAGACAGGAAGTTAGCAGTCACCAGCTTTCAATCATGGCCGCTCCAGTCGGGTTGATGTTAATTTAGGACAATCAACACAGCTTCCTCGCTCTCTCTCTCTCTGAGCTCGCCCCGCTTTTGAATTTTTAAATTTTACAACGGCGTAATAATTGAGAAAGCTACTTGAGTTAATTTTTGAGGGAATGCCTGTGCACTCCCAAGTGTTTTTTAACTGTACAGCCCTCTGTTGGCTTTATTTATGTGATGGGCCTAAGTGGTCGACTCTGTGATTATAACTGAGTCGGAGCTTAACAAACACAGAGTGCCTAATGCACAAATTAGCTTCTTTTATAATGTGATTGTGGGTGTTAGGACTTTATGTGCCTACTGAAAACACAAGTGTCCTCATTTATTTATTTTTTTATTTTTAGCCCACCCCAATCGATTGTGTATTTATGCATTTTTCACAGAGAATAAATTCAGATCTCTGCGGGCCTTAGAAACTTTTTCTAAACAAAGGGTTCCGTCTTGATGATTTGATATTTGCAGATTCATTGGCTGTAATTGAATAAGAGGTTAAGAAAGAGGCCCAAAGAGCTCATTACAATATTGGATTATTTGGGAGGCGGTTCCCGTGGCGGCGGGGAGGAACCCGCGTCAGACCGGGACGCCGTAGCGACATCGGGCCGGCCCCTGTGCTGGAAGACCTCCTCAAGCCCGACAATGTGTCCCCAATCACCGTCATCTCAGAACACGTGTTCATACTCATAATGCCTCCAGTGAGGACCGAGCGACGCTGCGGGGGACGTATTTCCGTCTGGGGAGACAGACGTGTATCAAAAAAACATCCCGGACCCCCTGAACTACACCAGTGGGGGGGGGGGGCTGCTGCAGAGTTCAACCCCCATGGAAGAAGCGTCGTTCCCAGGGAGCAGTGGATTGGGACGGTGGGCGTCCCCTGTGGAGGAAAGTGATGCATGTAAGATGGCCGACAAACCTTTTCCCCCCGCTTCCTCCTCCCTGGGAGCTCACAGACATTAGCAGCCGATTGATGAGGGCCGCGGGGTTTGTAGTTAGGAACAAAACATTTGAACACAATGGATTTGCAGCTCGTCCAGAAGAAGTGGCCATTCTTACAATTGGTTTAGGCAGAGGGTTGAGAATATGGGAGTGCTCCATTTGAAATACACAAGTGTTCATTTGTTTTCTGTAATCGATTCTTGAGAGATGACTTATGATCCCATTATGAGAGCGTTTCTATCTCATCTCATTTCTCTCTTTCTTTCCAACTCAGAGGGTATGACATCAGCAGAGGGAATGCCGACAGCTGGGAAGAGCTGTATCTCTCTTTAGCGTATTGATTTTTGCTTTATGACAGATCGTATACAATATCTATCAAGCTGTTATACTATTCAGCGTGAAATGAACTGTACACATCAACCGAAATTAAACACTGAAATTAATGACAGATCTCTATACTTACATGACGATGACCATTGCTGCTTAAATGTTGATAATGTCCTTGTTTCCACGTCCATGTTTGTTTCTGTGACAGGGGAACCCTGGGGAACCTGGGACCCTGGGGAGCCTGGGGAACCTGGGACCCTGGGGAACCTGGGACCCTGGGGAGCCTGGGACCCTGGGGACCCTGGGACCCTGGGGAACCTGGGACCCTGGGGAACCTGGGACCCCTGGGGAACCTGAGGAACCTGGGACCCCTGGGGAGCCTGGGGAGCCTGGGACCCTGGGGAACCTGGGACCCTGGGGAGCCTGGGACCCTGGGGAGCCTGGGGAGCCCTGGGGAGCCTGGGACCCTGGGACCCTGGGGAGCCTGGGACCCTGGGGAGCCTGGGACCCTAGGAGCCTGGGGAACCTGGGACCCTGGGGAGCCTGGGACCCTGGGGAACCTGGGACCCTGGGAACCTGGGACCTCTGGGGAGCCTGGGACCCTGGGACCCTGGGGAGCCTGGGACCCTGGGGAGCCTGGGGAACCTGGGACCCTGGGGAGCCTGGGGACCCTGGGGAACCTGGGACCCTGGGGAGCCTGGGACCCATTTGACCCTGGGGAGCCTGGGACCCTGGGACCCTGGGGAGCCTGGGACCCTGGGGAGCCTGGGGAACCTGGGACCCTGGGGAGCCTGGGACCCTGGGGAACCTGGGACCCTGGGGAGCCTGGGACCCTGGGGAGCCTGGGACCCTGGGACCCTGGGACCCTGGGGAGCCTGGGACCTGGGGAACCTGGGACCCTGGGGAACCTGGGACCCTGGGGAGCCTGGGACCCTGGGACCCTGGGGAGCCTGGGACCCTGGGGAGCCTGGGGAACCTGGGACCCTGGGGAGCCTGGGACCCTGGGGACCCTGGGACCCTGGGGAGCCTGGGACCCAGCAGTGCTGGGCCTGCCCAGGTGATGTCACAGAGGTCATAAAAGGGGTGGGGCGGGGGCTAACTGCTGAGGCCATTTTGGCTTTTTCTCAGCCAGGGTTGGGTTCATGAAATTGTTTCTGCATAAGGTTCCGGTATTGTTGTACACATGTTGATATTGTTGATGTATTGATATTGTTGATGTATTGACATTCGATGTATTGATGTATTGTTGTTTTGGTTCATAGGCCCGACCCCAACCGCGCAAAGCACATGGAACAATGTTAAAAAGTCCATGTGTTCGAGGGGAATGTTGGGATGTGTGCGTTTAAGAGTGGTGTTCATTTATTCCAAACATCATAGTAACTCATTGTTCATTTAATTGCAGCTCCACTGTATTTTGTGTACTTTCGTTATTGCTGTGATCCAATGCTGACCCCTGACCTGTGCAGGGCCTTCAACTACCACTGCCGGTGGGTTGCTCAAGGGTTTGTGATGTGATTTCTCCTTGCATCTTCTGGTAGTGATGTTGTGTGTGTGTGCACAGATGAGGCAACATGAGTGGTGTGAGCTTTTGGTGAACTTTAACCCCACATGTGATCTAGTCCGTATCATTCTGTCCTGTCTCGAGCAATATTGATCAATATTACTTCATTAATATAACCTCTTCAACCGCGTACACTGACTACTGGATTCATTTTAATAGTGAGCACACCCTTGGGCGTTGGCCCAGAGTTAGTGCGAAGTGTGTCATTATCGAGTTAGCTGAGGAGTCAAGCATTCACCTCTCTATGCTGAAGTAGTGCAATGAGTTACACTACACATGCCACACTTTTCTAAAACAAAAGTGTTCCAGTCTGCACAACGCCATCCCTTTTTCTCAGATAAATCCCAGCATGTTTCTGTTGAAGGTGTTTTGCGAGGTGTTTGTGGCCAGATCTCGTGTCGACACGCCATCGTGTTGATACTGCTAGCCAGCAGCAGTACAGTGTCACCCGGTGGTGACACTGTACTGTACCGGTGGTCAAAACACCGGTGGGCCCTGTGTTCATCCAGGGGGTTCCAGTCGACACTGTTGAGGAGTACAAGTACCTGGGGGTGTACTTCAACAACAAGTTGGACTGGACCAGGAACACAGAGGCCGTCTACAAGAAGGGGCCAAAGCCGACTCTTTTTTTCTGAGGAGGCTAAGGTCCTTCAACATCTGCAGGACAATGCTGAGGATGTTCTATGAGTCGGTTGTTGCCAGTGCGATCTTCTTTGCTGTCACATGCTGGGGCAGTGGGATGAGGGTTGCGGACACCAATAGACTTAATAGACCTCATCAAGAGGGCTGGTGATGTTGTGGGTGAGGAATTGGACACTCTAACTACCGTGGCAGATAGGAGGATGCTGTCCAGGCTACGGACTATCATGGACAATGCCTCTCACCCTCTCTTTTCCACCCTGGCTCAGCGGAGGAGTTCCTTCAGCAGAAGACTCCTCTCACCGAGATGCACCACAGAGCGACATAGGAAATCATTCCTGCCTGTGGTCATCAAACTATACAATCTGTCACTTTCATCATAGTTTCTGCTGCACAACAGGTTATTCATTCATATTGCATAACTGGTCATTTCTTTTAATTTCACTGCATAACTGGTCATCTCCTTGCACAACTGGTCTTTTTTCCAACATAGAATCTGACATGCTACATCCTTGCGTATGCTATCACCTCTCAGTGTATGCCTGGTTGTATGTACATTTATGTATATTTCTTTATGTTTGTATATTTTGTATATTGCTTGCATAGGTTTTATATTTTACATAGGTTTATTTTACATAAGTTTTTATTTTATTTTATATTTTACATAGGTTATATTATATATTTATACTCTAACACTCTACTTTACGTAGAGTGTCTGTCTCTTCTTCCTTTTGCACTGGAGTATTGTATGTAACGAATGCAATTTCCTCAGGGATAATTAAAGTACGTCTGTCTGTCTGTCTGTCTGTCTGTCCCTGAGTGTGGACACTCACCCACCACTATGTCATGGGTCAGTCACATGACTAACCCAAACTACATGACAACTGACTCCCTGAGACGACAGTTGCATTTAAAACAGTGTGTGTGTGTGTGTGGTGTGTGTGTGTCACAGAAAGGGCTATCAGTCCTCAGCCCCTCACAAAGCAAGTAGACATTGAGCAGTATCCATAGTGACTCTCTTCTGTTGATCTGCATATCCATGCAGTGGTGATGCTTCTGTGTGGACTTTTTTGTCTCTTTTAATCTCTCTCCATACATCTGAGACAACACTTCTGCATGGGCCGCATTCAGCTAGCAGCCATGTTGGCTATTAACACTGCCTAGGTGTCTCTGTGTGTGTGTGCGCGCGCGTGCGTGTGTGTGTGTATCTGTGGGGGGAATCTAATTCTGTATTTGTCTGAATCCCAGCTCCTTCTGTTAAATTAGCAGTCATGGGTTGGTTCCACGATAAACTACAATAAACTATAATCAACTACAACAATGGCAATCAACTACAATCAATTGTGAGGAAAGGGCAGTGCTTAAGGGCTTCAGTTAGGCGATCGATGCTCTACATTTGATAAAGATTCTCTGTTTGAAAGTAGATTAAGAAAATTGGATTAGAATGGATTAGGAATTGTGGAATGTAGTGATTTTTTCTGTCTGTAATGCGACATTGGAATAAAAAGAATCCATCCACTTAGAGGTGGTCTGTTTCTGGCTTGGCTTACTTGTTGACGGCACTATTGTCACATCATCAGCCTATTGCTGTGGTAACACAGATACCCTGGTAATGTACCATGGCAACTGGACAAACACGTTACCAGGGCAACATGTAACACATTATTTCACCAGGGAGATATGTAAAAGGGTTGTTACCAGGGCAACATGAGGAATGACATGAGGAGTCACACGACAACAGATACGGTACGGTACAGCGGTACGGTTGACTTTTTCCTATGTTTTTAAAATGTGTCAGTTAATTTTTGTACCCAAACAAAGTCACCGATGTTGGAATTTGTTGTCAAATCGGCAATTGGGGCAAATCTGTTGTACCCACAGCAGTGTGGGTGTACCTGAGTAACCCACTGTGTAGTACAAAAAGACACACCCCTTTTTCACCTCCTGAGGAGAGAATGAAACCCAGTCCCCATCGTGTATCCCATCTCCATGTGTCAGCCTGGGCTGTGGCCTACGGGTGGGTGGGGGGGGGGGGGGGGGGGGGAGAGAGCGAGAGGGGAAGGTAGGAGACCCAGAATCACACGGAGCAAACATAATAAAGGTAATTTAGTGTCTGGGTGGATTCCATAGCTGTGGGCCCTAGCGCCATGTTAAACAGCCTGCTGACCTTTAGCGTCTCATTTCATAAAGAGGGACACAATGTGATTAGGCGCTGGGTAAAGGTCAAAACGCCTTGACCGTTGGAGCCCATCGTCTGGCCGCCATTATGGCTACCGCCGCCGCCGCTAGCTAGCATAGCTTGGGCGAGGAGGTCCGTGGCGGTCAAAGGCTCGAAAGGGGAATCTGTGTTTGAGCGTGTGTGTGTGTTGTGTTATAGCCGCCCGTGGGAAGGGGTGAGGTTAAGGTGAGTGTAGGGAGGGTGCAGGGAAGGGGGT
>JAXIVH010000040.1:1246543-1249061 GCA_036785325.1 Urophycis tenuis | reverse complement strand
TCGCCTCTCATTTCAGACCTTTAAATGTGCGGCATCTCTCACTGCGGATAAGGGTTAGCTAACAAGTCTATCGCACAATATAAAATAACAATAAAAAAACAACACTGGATATGTTTTTGGGGGACAATCCCACAGGTTCTCGGGAACAGAAAAACCATTTCAACAAAGACTTCAGTCAGAAGTGCTTGGCCTTTGCCGAATCCCCGTTCATCTGTCACGGACTCGCCTGCGCTCTGCACATCACAAAACCTCCTCCCTCTCCCCCTCACATCCCTGGTCCATGCCGTGTCCCCGATGACACACACGCCGTTACTCCATTAAGACGCGCACCGAGCCGGCCAATGGCGGCCGGTCGTGGTTAATGCATGCGGTGTGTATTGCATCAGTGGGGTGGGGGGGGCCTGAGATCGGGGCCCCCCCGCTCCATTAATTAGTGAGGAACGCTGGTCTGCGTGTGGACGGGTCCTGCACGCCCGGGCGCCGCTCTGATCAGGACAGGGCTAATGTGGTCGCGCCGCGTCCTCGGCCCTCCGCGCGGCTAATGGCGGCCCTCTTGGCTCGCCGCGGCGTCTGGAACGGCGTTTAGAAAGAGCTTTGGTTTCGACGTTTTGATGGAAACGGCGCGGTTGAGGGTTTTCAGGGGGGTGGGGGTGGTTGCACGTTGTGGCTGAGCTCAGCTGAAGGCTGGTGAAGGCTGGTGAAGGCTGGTGAAACGGTATTAATTACTGCAGCACTCTCTGTGTTCCAGGTAGCGGAGAGTGGTTAGGGGGTTTGAAGAAAAGTGTGCGCTAAATAGTAAATATTACTTTAATTCTATAATAACAACAACAACACAATACCTAACAACATTATCAGGTGACTAAAATAAAAATGGTTGGGGTTTTTTGTGTTTATATGCACACACAAATGCAACACATAATGCATCATATAGATATTATTATATTCCCAAGAAATGTATAAATTACAGTATTACAGATTTATATTCATATTTACCGAGCCCGCTGAGGGAAACTGTTGTGTGTGGGACTGCATGTCGCGTGTAGAAAACATATCAGTTAATTAACCCGCGAGAATTAATTCTTTCTAATCAATCACTGTAGGACCCAGTGAGAGAGAGAGAGGGAGGGAGAGAGAGAGTGAAGGAGTGAGAGAGAGAGAGAAAGAGAGGGAGGGAGAAATAAAAGAGAGAATGGAGGATGAAAGTGTGAGAGGAGCTGGAGTAGATGGGTGAGGGGGGTGGAGAGATGATAGGGAGATAAATTCTTGTACGTTAATCAAGCCATGATGAATCGTCTGTGTTCATACAAACACGGCTAGCTAGCGAGTCCCCTGGTAATTCTACAAACACACACACACCCATGCACACACACACACACACCGCAAAACATACAAGGGCACACCCACACCCACACACACACACACACACACTTGCAGTAGAGTGTGTGGAGAGAAAGAATTAATACTATGAAGTGGGCTGCAAGGATTGTACTGACTGTGTGTAGATAAGGAAGAGAGTCTGTGTGTGTGTGTGTGTGTGTGTGTGTGTGTGTGTGTGTGTGTGTGTGTGTGTGTGTGTGTGTGTGTGTGTGTGTGTGTGTGCTGTGCGTGCGTGCGTGTGTGTTTGGGGGGAGGATTTTCCTCATATGTTTTATGCGTGGGATGTGTTTCTATGTGTATTACCCTATGTATGTTTGTGTGTGTGTGTGTGTGTGTGTGTGTGTGTGTGTGAGTGTGTGTGTTTGTGTGTGTGTGTATGTAAAACAGATAGGGATACCTCTTCCTGTAAGTGCATGTGTGTGTGTGTGTGTGTGTGTCCTAATCTCCCAATGCTAGTCGCGCCGTGGCGATGACATATCATAATCTGCTTAGTTAGCGGCGGGGGTCTTTAGCTAACAGATTAGCAGCCATATCTGAGTAATATACTCTCATTTAGCTTTAATGCGTTTTGCATAGAGAGAGGCTTCGTCTCATCACTCTTTAAGATGAATCGGCTTCCCTGCCGCAAGACAGAGTGGGGGAAAAAAAAAACTCCTAAAAGATATTAGCCTAGCGGTAACTGCATAAATCATAACATTTTTGCTAATGGAGGCCGCTGAGAAGCGCTCCTATAGGTAGGAGTGGAACACGCACACCTGCTGTCCAGCTGCCTCACAACAGCCCCCGCATGCCGGGGCAGAACACACCGCCGGGCAGAACGCACGCCGGGGCAGAACGCACGCCGGGGCAGAGCGCACGCCGGGGCAGAACGCACGCCGGGGCAGAACGCACCGCCGGGGCAGAGAGCATGCTGGGGCAGAACCTACACACAGGGCGCTCACGTCGCACGCTGCGGTGTAAGGGAATGCTTGTGAAGAGGTTCCTGTCTGTCGTAAAATACTAATTCAATAATTCGGCTCGTATTTACGTATTTATGTCTCCTGGGGACATTGTTTTGGCAAGCGTCCAGCGCTGCGAAAATACACCATAAGAAACATATAAAAAATGTGCAATATATATATATACATAGTAAAAAATACTT
>JAXIVH010000040.1:1224043-1244043 GCA_036785325.1 Urophycis tenuis | reverse complement strand
ATGGAGCCTCAGATCGTATCTTTAAGTGCGTATGAGTGTTGCTGTCAGATAAAATATCCTACAGGCCCCTCCAACGATCTAGAAAGTCAGTTCAGGCAAACCATCCAAAATGTCAACTCGTACAGTGATCCAAAAATGTTGCTAAACTCTCATCCTGGTGCCATCCAGAGTGGCATTAAAGCCCAAAGGCACGCGGGTTTGGGGGGGTTTTCCCCGCACATGATAACCAGCTTCTGCTTAAAAAAAAAAAAAAAAAAAAAGAAACCAAAAATCAAAGGCCCTCATAAAGGTGTTGGTCTGGCAGAGCGCTGACATCAACTGGCAGCGATGGAGTTCTGTGGTCTCTCAAGACGCACGGCGGTCCGACACCGGCCCGGGTGGCCGCGATAAAACGGCAAGATAGATTATTTGAATCAGGTAAATCATTGCTTAAAGTCAATGTGTAAAGCCAAGGTCCATGAAAACATCAGCTGGGGAGAGAGAACATGCAGGATATGTTACCTCGTTGCCAAGTGCTAGCACTTAGCACCATTAATCTTCTCTCCCCCCTCCTCCCCCTTTTCTCTCTCTATCATCTCCCCCCCATCTCCTTTTCTCTCTCTATCATCTCCCACCTACGTCGGTTCTCCCCCCCCCCCCCCCCACCCCACCCCCTTCCTCTCCCCGTGTTGCTGAGTGCTCCGCGTCCTCTAAAAGTATGGATCTTGACCGCAGCCATTTTTCGGCGGAACAGGAAAAGGCTAAAGAGGAAGCGCTGACCCCTCTTCTCCGCCATCTCCAGCCTCATCAGCGCGTGAGACTTCATTAACTTCCGTGGCGGTAATTTCCTTCCCGCGCGCTGCGTTTCGGGGGGGTTTGGGCTGTTATGACAGGGGTCTTTACTTACAGGTCTTTTCTTTTTTTTCTCTTTTTTTTTTTGGTGTGTGTCGTTCAATTTCGTTTTTTTTTTCATTTCGCTTTGCCTCGGTTCCAAGCATGACCCGGTGGAATAAATCAAATTAGCCAAGTTTTGATTTATGAAGACTTGCTGAAAAAAGAAAAAACCTCAATGCACACCTCTGCTCTTTGTTCATAAAGCCTACATTTTGCAGCAGTAGGCCCATCGATATTCATTTAGAAAATGAAACAGGAGAATGTACGTCCGGGAGAATTTTGAACGCACATCTTAACAAAGGAAAAATGCTTCAGGTCACCTAGGATATGTTTTTATATATTTTTTTAAATAGCTTACAAAACACAAAATTCCTGGAATTGTAAAAATATATATATATGACAGCAAAGCTTTCAAGCGGAAAGGTGATTGTATTTTATGTTTGTAAAGATGTTTTTCTTCATACAAAAAGAACCCTTCCTACCAATCTTGTGCTTTTCCTTTCCTTGTATACAGCACAACAAACAAACACTCAAATCACACAATGGCTTGTGTAGACGCGATGCTGGTACACAGCCTATATTTGTGCACTTGGAGAAGCCATAACAAAATATCATTGTTCAAATTGAATGCACCTGCTGCACCGTGCAGGGCTCCTGTGGGCAAAGGCTGCCCTCTATAGGCCGCTCCGCGTCCCAACGCCACGTCCGCTTCTGGACTCCGTCCGGAGGGGAGAGAGACTGGAGCTCGAGGCTGCTCCTCCGTTGGAGATTATATAAGAAGATAACACAATTAACCCATAATTTATATATTATTGTGTCCCTGTGTCCCTCTATAAGTGTACTATATATTTCTTAACGATATGGCCTTTTTAGAATGTATCTTTTAGAATGTATCTTCCCATACAAACATGAGTTTTTTTTTTAAAGATGAACTTGCATTTTTTAAGTAAATATTAGAGAAAACAGTGGACTATTTAAAATGCATAATAACAGAAATAGCCTCATTATAAGACTGGACTGATTTTGAGTTAATGAAAGTGAAAGAATGATCGATCGATGCTTTTTGAGTTAGATTCAAGTTGCTTTTTCTTTTATATTTACCCACAACGTCGTGAATCAATAAATGCCATTTTCACATTAATCCAACCTAATGTAGTAGAAGTTATATCACATTAATATAACAGAACTCAACTCCCTTCATCTTCTAAAGCACTTAAACATAATCCATGGGGTAGCCTGAATAATAGGCTACACACCGAGTAATATTGAAGCCGTTAGATAAATTCACTCTTAAAAAGTCACTTAAAAAATGTTGCTGACTGGGCATAATATAATCCCTTTCTATCAGGACATACTGTGAGTATCCATTACAACAAATATATATGCCTACTAAATAAAAATGGGCTCTAGTACCAACAAAAGAGAGTAGTTTTAAGGCTCCTCAACACTGGTACAATGGTTTCATAATTATACAGTCGGTGGTCATCAAGTCAAACTCACTTCATGATCTCAAACTCTGAGTTGGAAATAATAAGTACATATAAGTCAAACCACACCATACTTCCCCACTGTGTTTGTGTGGTTACGGCCCTGTCCTGAACAGGGATGCCCCAGGGCAGGAGAAAAAAGGTGGAGATGCTGCCTCACCATTTTTATAGTGATCATGTGCTCAAACTCACAATGCCCACGTGTGCTGATATGGTGCAATGCCCTCCGTCTCCCTACCCATGATACAGGAAGTAGAGGAGCCCCGTGGTCACACGCCCATGCCACACACCCCAATCCCACAAATGGCGCCTCCATATTGTTGACATCCGGTCAGGAAGACCTGCTGGGGGGATTCAGAGCCACACTCGTCAAACTGTCTCCGACAGCTGAGGATGTGATGGAGAAACAGAACATGTTCTGGTTCTGGTTCTGGCTCTGGTGTGTGTTGTTGTTTCACAGCCATTGGCTACATGATATATAGTATCTATATACTGTAGATGTACAGGATATGTAGTAATATAACTATTTTGAGGAATTCATTTCAGTGGATGGTCATCAATCTGCTGGGAACTGCAGAGATTTGATGTTGATTAACTTTTGGGGAAAAAAGAGACAATCAAGACTCACTTGTTCAGCGTTCACCTGAACCCTGCAGAACATCCATCCTACTGACTCACCTGAACCCTGCAGAACATCCATCCTACTGACTCACCTGAACCCTGCAGAACATCCATCCTACTGACTCACCTGAACCCTGCAGAACATCCATCCTACTGACTCACCTGAACCTTGCAGAACATCCATCCTACTGACTCACCTGAACCCTGCAGAACATCCATCCTACTGACTCACCTGAACCCTGAACATCCATCCTACCGACTCACCTGAACCCTGCAGAACATCCATCCTACTGACTCACCTGAACCCTGCAGAACATCCATCCTACCGACTCACCTGAACCCTGAAGAACATCCATCCTACCGACTCACCTGAACCCTGCAGAACATCCATCCTACCGACTCACCTGAACCCTGAAGAACATCCATCCTCTACAGACTCACCTGAACCCTGCAGAACATCCATCCTACCGACTCACCTGAACCCTGAACATCCATCCTACTGACTCACCTGAACCCTGCAGAACATCCATCCTCTACAGACTCACCTGAACATCCATCCTACTGACTCACCTGAACCCTGCAGAACATCCATCCTACTGACTCACCTGAACCCTGCAGAACATCCATCCTACTGACTCACCTGAACCCTGCAGAACATCCATCCTACCGACTCACCTGAACCCTGAACATCCATCCTACTGACTCACCTGAACCCTGAAGAACATCCATCCTCTACCGACTCACCTGAACCCTGCAGAACATCCATCCTACTGACTCACCTGAACCCTGCAGAACGTCCATCCTCTACAGACTCACCTGAACCCTGCAGAACGTCCATCCTCTACAGACTCACCTGAACCCTGCAGAACATCCATCCTCTACAGACTCACCTGAAACCTGCAGAACATCCATCCTACTGACTCACCTGAACCCTGAACATCCATCCTACAGACTCACCTGAACCCTGCAGAACATCCATCCTACTGACTCACCTGAACCTTGCAGAACATCCATCCTACCGACTCACCTGAACCCTGCAGAACGTCCGTCCTCTACCAACTCACCTGAACCCTGCAGAACATCCATCCTCTACCAACTCACCTGAAACCTGCAGAACATCCATCCTCTACGACTCACCTCCCTCCCTCCCCCAAAAAGAGATGTTGTATACTAGTATACTTGTTCTGGTGACTTTCTTACTGTATTAGCAGCAATGAAATGTTTCACCTTCTTCTGACAAATGTACTTTTTGTAAGTTGTTTTGGATAAACGCGTAAATGTCCTAAATGTAAATGTTAAAGTAACATGTCCAAGATAATGTATATAGTAGCAGTAGTAGTAAGTAATAGTAAGAAGTCCTTAGATGTAACATTAGAGCATGTGTTCCTGTTTTCAATGAAGTCTTCCTTAATGATCAATCAGCATGCTGCATTATAACATATGAGGAAACAGGTACCACTCAGTCACCTGCCAAGACAAACTCTTCTTTGTGGTCATTGTCTTTTATTGAAGGCACACTAGTAATATCAATAATACCTTAAGATAGGGCTGGACATATACATTCATTGGTTCCTTAAAAATGAAAATCATATCGTATATGAAAAGGTGGGCGAGAGGTTGTGAGACTTTCCAAAAGGAACCCACTGGAACGCTTCAAACATTACTTTCTGATTCTGAGAATGTATCTTCCTAAACAAACATCATGAGAATGTATCTTCCTAAACAAACATCATGAGAATGTATCTGCCCTACACAAACATCATGAGAATGTATCTGCGCTATACAAACATCATGAGAATGTATCTGCCCTATACAAACATTATGAGAATGTATCTGCCCTATACAAACATCATGAGAGTATCTGCCCAATACAAACATCATGAGAGTGTATCTGCCCTAGACAAACATCAGCTTCTTACAACTCCTGCATTTCTGCATATTTGCCTCGAATTTCGAACCTCCTCGAACTTTCCACACCCACAAAAATGTATACTTTCCAATTTCAATGAAATACTCGACCAGCACTAGTCTACAATGCCTCATTTTTCACAGTAATAGGTAATACCATATTCGTTTAATCAGGATGATCCCATCAACCATGAGTCCCTGCTTTCCAGCAATAGTGCGTGTTCATTCTTACATGTGTTACAATACATACAATACAGTAGAGCTGCAGGTATGGGCAGCGTGTGTGCATGATGTGTTAAAAAGGAATACAAGAGGACAGTGAGAGTTGTATAGTCAGCGTCTACAGACCGTGTCCAGAGCCTTGTTCCACAAGGACTCCAATGTGAACCAGGAAGTGAGAGGAGTATGAATGGCGGGGGGTTCACAGACTCCAAAACAAAGTGTCTACATGTAGAGCGAAGCAATCAACAATCGATCTGGAGAAATCTCCTCTCTCCCACCCCAGCTTGATTTTACCAGGGGGGGCGTGTTGTCATAGTAGAGTTAGAGTAGTCATACAGTTCAGAGCCGTCCCCTCCCATAAGGACCCAGACCGCTTCGCCTCCTCCCGCCCTCCGCTTCCTCCGCGCTCGCCATGCAGGCCTCCAGGAAGTCGCGGCACCTCTGCAGGTACTGCTCCGGAAACTCCCGGAAGTGGCTGACGTGGGCACTCGACCCGAAGTTGACGCTCTCCACCGGCAGCCCCCGGCGGCGGAGGGCGCCCACCATGTTCTCCACGTCCGTGTGCCGGATGACCCGGTCGGCCCGTGAGTACAGGTACAGCTGGGGCCAGGGCGGCGGGTGCTCCGCCATGGCGTCGTAGTGGTTGCGGTGGATGTACTTGGTGACGGGGTAGAGCACCACGCGCAGCAGGAACACCGTCACGGCAAACAGCGCCGACAGGACGCACCGGAGCACCGGGTTCACCCGGGGCCCCAGGGTGGCGGACAGCGCACGCAGCGCCCCGCGCACGTCAGCGCTGCCCGGGGCGCTGTCCACCACGGCGCCGATGACGCGCAGCGAGCTGAACTGCTTGTCGCTGTGCAGCAGCTCCACCACGTAGCGGTAGAGCATGAAGCCGCCGTTGCTGAAGATGTGGAAGAAGACGGGGCTGTTCTCCACCTCGTAGTCGTAGAGGACCTCCAGCAGCTTCAGGGCCGTGCCGCTCAGCTCCTTGAAGCCAAATGACTCGGAGATGAAGACGGACTTGAGCTGGGCCGTGTAGCGGATGGTCACGCATCCCTGGGGACAGACGCACACAGCGGAACGTCAGGCAGTGAGAAACGACCAATAGAAAAGCTGAGCGACACAACAGGTCTCAAGCACACCGCCCCTTAGGACCATATGAGGATGCAGCGGGGCTTGGAGTATAGTTTAGGTGTTTTGGTTGTTAAACCTGCTCATTGTAGATGGAGCTATATTTGGAGAGGTGTTTGTCTTTGCAACCAGCCCAGCCCAAGAGGATGACCACCGGCTCCTTTGTCCCCTGCCAGTGTTTTTCTGTAAGAAGACACCACGTCCATAGCGTTTCATAAGCAAAAGACGTTTCAAATTACATTGCAATTGTGCGTTGTGTGTGTACAGTCATGCTACAACACATGCGCAAATACATGCTAACAGGGTTAACATAGGTAGGCAATGGCATTGATGGTACAGTTTACAGTGTAGCGGCTAGATGTCGTCTAACCAACAAGCTAGCCATTATGACTACAGTGAAATCGAAATCCATCGCTCACCCGATGTCACTGCATCTGGAAACACAATATTGTAGTCAATCTCATCGTCTGCCATTTCTTCACGGTCGTATCAACTGCAGTCACAAAATGTATCGGTCATTTGGGTGTCGTGAGTGGGGAGACGACCAATAACGTTATATCACCCTGATGTAAGAAAGCGAACACTTGACGTGAAGCACAGCTAGTAATGTATTGGTTCGGCCACCAGCAGCTCACATCGATTGCTCGGAATTCTTGGTGCTGGTCTGGCCGCGATGCTCCGCGATTGCTTTATTTGTCCACTAGATGGAACCCTCAAGACGTCCCAAAGAAAGAGGGCGCTCTGTGGGATTTCCGTGTTTGTAAACGATATTATTTTGCGGGGAATGAACATAAAAGTGAATTGAAAAGTGTTATAATTTTAAAACAACAATTCAATTTTCAATTTAGGCATACGAGCTTAGGTATACTAACTGCTTCCACCGTTGAAATGAATGGCACCACGACCCCTCCATTCAAAACAACAACAACTAGCAAATGTAATTCCACGCGAGGAATTACTTGTGCATAGGAATGCCCGTGATCATTGAGATGGATTCAGTCGAGTCTGCCTGAGCTGGAAAGCAATTAGCGGAGTCAAACGTAATAATTGGAAATCTAGGCTCACTGTTATCTATATGAGTGTATTTGCTCCTTTTTTTAAAATCGCAAATATCTCACAAAGTATAAAGTTTATAAAAAAGAAAAATATAAAGCACAGCCATACGGAACTAGACCTTTGTAATACAGTCGAGGTCGTTTAGCTTCCATTAATTTCACGTTTCGGTGTGAATAATAATAATAATAATAATAATAATAATAATAATAACTACCTATCCTACTAACACTCTAGAAATGGATTCTAGAAATGGATTCGACTAGCAGCTAGACAGTTTCGAGACTTAACGTAACATTTGGCGACAAAGTGAATGACCCAAAAACAGTAGCACTTAGCTTAATTCAGAATGTAATTTCAGAAATACATCTCAAATGCGAGTCTTACGAGCGAATCCAACGTTATCGCTAGGAGCACGAAGTGGAGCCGACGATAAGGTTCACACAGCTGCGTGTTTAAATGTACCCAGCTGGAAAGGTCGCCTAATTAGTAGTCCTAGAGCTGTGGTCAAACAGCTGTGTCCCATTGAAAGCCTATTATATTTTTACTTTTTAAATCGTTTGTATCTCAAAAAGTTTACAAATATGAAAATATAGTAGCACACCTAGGCTCAACAAGACCTTTGTCATGACGTTTGAATTGTATCATATGATCCAGTATGAAGAGCTGAATTAATTTCACGTTTTGGTGGGAAGAATAAGAAAAAAGAAGGATAACAGGATTGTGCACAATAATAACGGAACTCCTCATTGAACACGCCTGAATGTTTTGATCGGCCTCCGCGACCTCCGCTCATTGGGCGACTCGGCTGGCGATCAAACTCGTGTCCCAAATGTGGGCGGGGACTGTGGGAGTCGGCTGGTGGGCGGAGGGAGACGGAGAGGACCTGTCAAAGAGAAGCGACAAACGCTGAACTACAACTGTGTATTTACCTGTCGGGGAGGCGATTTCCAGCCACCGGAGCGAGTTGTATCCGCTCCATAGACCAACGTTGATGTGTGACTCGCAGATGCGTCGCCGCCGAACGAGCAAAAACTTTGGTTTGTTTCGCTGTCGACGTTCGCTAGGCTTTTTTTTTCCGCGTCGCCCCGAGTTCCGTTGACCATCTCGCCGAAGCGAGTGAGCTGGTTCTGGGTGTGATCTCACGGCCGCCCCCCCACTTCACACGCATCCCAGAAGAGTGGCACCAACTTCGTGTGGGTGACGACTCACGATTTCGTGGTCGAATGATGACCTTGGGGAGACGCGGACCAGGTGAGAAAAGTAGTGTGCTTGTGGGGCCAAGGGGGGGTGAGAGGTCTTTGAAGTAGTGGTGTCGCCGCTGCCTCGCGGGGTCGTGTTTACGTCCCCCCCCACCACCACCACCACCTGCCGACCGGACGCGCGCCTCAACAGATCTCGTAGTTGACACCCAAATCACGCGTTGTTTGGGGGGAGTTGGGGGAATACTTTAATGATCTTAATAACACTTAACAGTCTTGTTTGAGTGACATTGAATAATGGTGTCCTCGGGAGGGAAGCGCACGGTCCTCGGCACTGACGTTACTTTGTTTGCATGCTTTGACTAGACACGATGTGTTGCACCCAGTTTGAAGGTTTGAAGATTCTTAGGTCATTAAACGCTCGAATAAGCAGCGGAGCCTGTTAATTAATGGTGAAATTGGCGAGGAGTGGTGGGTGTGAGGAGGCTGGGATGGCGAGGAGGTTTCACCACAATGGATCAGATAAGAGGGAACTGTTGAAGGTGCGACCTCGTCAGACTCTAATGGCTGTGCCTCTCGGTATGCGTTTGGCGAGGTCGTTTTGAACAGTCTTTTCAGAGCCAACTTCAGAACCGTGGGCCATGTTGTCATTGTGTTTTGTGGTGTTTGAACCCTTCCTCTCCCCATTCCTGCGTTATTACAAGGTTGTGTTCTAGTGGTGTCTTTTGGGGAATTTGCGGCGTTGTTGTTGAGGTGTCGACGAACATACTTGAATGTGATTATGATTTATGATGCCTAAAATAGGAGATGATCAAGTGTCAACAAGTGATGTGTTGTTGTACGAATTTGACAAGAAGTTGTTCTTTAATGGCTGAATTGGGTACATATGTTTGTCTCCTATGTGTGTCTCCTCCCAGCCAGCCCTATTATGACATCAAACAAGATAACGACATCTCTTGCTTGTGATTTGTGGAGTATGGGGACACCCTGGCTATATATTACTGAAATATGACTGGAGCCATTGAGAATTTCCGTCAAGTGCTAACCTGCCCGAATTGTTCGCCTACCATTTTCTTCCCCCTATTGTTGGAGGCAGAGTTGCTAGCAGACAGACAGACAAACGGGCAGACAGACCCACAGTGTCTGTCCTAACAGGCCAGGAAGAGACAAGCAGTGTAGATGGATACAGGGGTGGAAATTGTATTGCAGAGTGCGACCAGTGTTGGTAATGTGTAGCATGGTGCAGTCTGGGTAATAATGATATGAATGTCACTTGATCTGGCACTTTGCAAAGGTTCACTGGAAAGCACCTTCGACCTGGCCTCGTACCATTAAAACATCCATAATGATCCATAGAGTAAAGTTCCTATTCCGCATCATTGAGAGGTATACCTACATGTACACAAGCCCTCATCTGCAGTTCCAATCAAAACATTGGTGTTTGCAACGCTGATTGTGTTGACAAAGTGACAGGGAAGTGAAATGCAGGTGATTAAAGAGCATGTGGGAGTTAAGCGTGGTGCGCTCCGAGGCCTGCAGGCGGGCTGCAGACATCCAGGTTGGGATCCAGAACCCTTTGTCTGGGCCACAGGACCACCCTGCCCCCACAAAGCAGACCACTGTTAACCCCATCCCTCTCGCCAGCCCAACCTCACCTGAACGAACAGGGTTTGATTCCCAAGGCCCACAACCTAGCCTCCCGTGAGCAAAATCTGAGTCTTTACTCCCCGTCTGCTCCTTAACCTCATGTATATGAATTCACAAGTTGCTGTGGATAAACCATGCCTGCTAACTGGCTAATGGGTGAAGAGTTATAGTTGGTTTGCTCATTGTAGGCTGTTTGTTCTCTGACCACACTAGACAGGCATCGTAATATAATTGAAATACCTTAAGGAGAGAAGGTACTCGACTCACTCACTGACAGGCCTTTGAGGAAATATTAAATCATATGCTACAATAACAAAGTGTGGCTGAGTAAAGAACGTACTGTGAATGATTGATGAACAAACTATTGCAAACATGTCACACCCCTTGTGAACACCAAAGTTCTGCGATGGACACGCAGATCACAAGAACCACACCTAGATGCGAGTTATTTGAGTTGACAGAAGATGAATGTGTCTTGTATTACATTGTCCTTTCATTGTCATTACATTGGTTATTAGATGACCTGTTGTTGGGCATGCCGACCGAAGCATACATCCCATACAATGTGGCCCTGACTCAGGCATGAGGTTCAGGTCTCGGCAGGCCTCGGCCTCTAGGAAGACCACTTCAAACGGCCTTGGCTCATACAAGCACACCACACCACTTGAGTTGGGGGTGGGACATGGGGAAGAAGAGGGTCAGTGATTGGTGCAAAAATGCAGCTTGTCAGTCATTGCAGTTTGAAAAGGTATGAACAAGCAACACACGTTTGGGGAAGAGGAAACGGTAGAGTTTCACAAAACGGATCTTGAGGTCTCCTTCATGAAAATAAAACTTGGGTTGACTCAGCGCAACACCGCTGCAATAGAGTTTTATGTAGACAAAATGACGCTTTTATTTTTACAAGCACATTCCCTCATTCAGAATGTCTTTAATTCCAACATGGTAAAGTTATCACAAATGTTATCAGAATAAATGAATTGAATAACAATCTGCTACCACTAAAATCTGGCTATGAATTTAAGATCACTTACCCCACTTGTTTAAGTATCCGTCTTGTTGTGAAAAACCATCACAAATCCTCATGTGTAATACTTATCTCTCAGTGTGTGTCAGCCCCCCTCACAACCCGTCATCAGAAAGCCATCCAGAGGTTGATTTACCATTGACATCTCCTATTGGCCTGTAATCCACCGGGGCACAGCTGCTTGGTGCCAAGTCCCCAAAAACCTGCAGCGAGAAAGCGCGGGCCCCGGGCTACGTCGGTGGATGTCCCATCTGGTTTTTAAAATAACACTGGGCCACATTTTAGGAACCCAAAAAAAGTTTCCCTCTTTAAAAAAAAAAAACAACAACTCCAAATCCTCCCTCTTTTCCAGCCCCTGGTTCTTTTAGTGTGGTCTTTGAAATGAATAGCTTTGGAAATGCAATACAACTGAGGACGGTGTCTCTCGACACTAGTCTATTTCTGTCTTCCTTTTAATTAGCCTGCGTTTAAAAGGTTTTAAAGTTGACAGGGTGATTTTTGTGAGGGGCGGACTGGTTGGCGTAGCAGCTTGCTGTTGTCTCGGGGAGCAGCCTCTGCCCTTGTTCCACGTGGTGTGCAGAATAGTTGTGGGCTTCTCTATCGAAGCGATGAATCACTGAGGAAAGGATGGCGGGGCGTTCTTGAGAGGCAGGCCGCATATCCTCACTTCAACCTGTCACAGAAACGTGTTGTTCACCACCACTGCCCCCACCACCCCCAATACAGCTTCAAACATCATCTCTAGTCCTGGTTTTAGTTTAGCACCCTATTTATTTGTTTATTTTCAGCTGACATTACATTACATTACATTACATCACATTACAGTTGCTGAGCTGGCGCTTTTGTCCAAAGAGACTTCCAATAAGTCACTTCGACCATGAAGATACTACCCAACCAGAGCGAGCATCACTTCAGTACACACACAGCCCATGTTATGACTGAAACACTGCTGTGGCTTTGTGTCCTAGAGGTCTCTGAGGAGCTTGGGTCATGCGTGTGGGGGGAGACTGCCTCTGTGTCTCACGCACGTTTGGTGTGGGCAGGAGTTGGGAATTTATCATACACTGTTTTTGCTGGATTGACAACAGTGACCCGACCTGTGTGTGTGTGTGTGTGTGTGTGTGTGTGTGTGTGTGTGTGTGTGTGTGTGTGTGTGTGTGTGTGTGTGTGTGTGCGTGTGTGTGTGTGTGTGTGTGTGTGTGTGTGTGTGTCGGGTCTGCATGAGGTCATGTTCTGGATGAGTGGGAGGCTACTGGAAGTTGTAGTCCTGATGCATGCGTGGCCTGCATTTTATTTCTTGGCACGGGTCGTTCTTAAGTACTGTCGTGTGTCAGAGGGAACGAAGCGTCATAAGAGAGAGAGAGAGAGAGAGCGAGAGAGAGAGAGTGTGAAAATCCTTTTATGGCTGTGGTTGGAGCCAGTGGCAATGATGTCACTTGTAAGTTGACCAGTTAGTGCAGTGCTTCTTGAGTCTAGTGTCTATGATGGAACACAACTGGACTGTCGTAGCACATGTGTAAACTTTATCGCTGGGCGGCTGTAGTGGAAACCCTGACTGTTAAACATTACCGCTCTGATGTCAACACACATATACACGCACACATCTGTATACCACACATCACACGCACAAGCAGCCAATACAGAGATGATTCTAGGGTCTCGGCACTTGTACATGTGATCTTTAGGCTGTATGATGAATATAGCAGTGCAGTACATGTGATCGTTATGCTGTATGATGAATATAGCAGTGCAGTACATGTGATCGTTATGCTGTATGATGAATATAGCAGTGCAGTACATGTGATCGTTAGGCTGTATGATGAATATAGCAGTGCAGTACATGTGATCGTTAGGCTGTATGATGAATATAGCAGTGCAGTACATGTAATCTTTAGGCTGTATGATTAATATAACAGTGCAGTACATGTGATCGTTAGGCTGTATGATGAATATAACAGTGCAGTACATGTGATCGTTAGGCTGTATGATGAATATAGCAGTGCAGTACATGTGATCGTTAGGCTGTATGATGAATATAACAGTGCAGTACATGTGATCGTTAGGCTGTATGATGAATATAGCAGTGCAGTACATGTGATCGTTAGGCTGTATGATGAATATAGCAGTGCAGTACATGTGATCGTTAGGCTGTGTGATGAATATAGCAGTGCAGTACATGTGATCGTTAGGCAGTGTGATGAATATAGCAGTGCAGTATGGACAAAACTCTTCTCTCTGGCTGTTCTCCAGTGTTAAGCAGGGAGAATCAATTTGGTGATGAATTACAACCGAAGCAAACTTCCCAGATATGGGTTTGCTAACGGTGCTGCTAAAGTTGGTTCAGGGATCGTTTCATTCAATTTGTAGATTAGAGTTTGTCCTGTCTGGCCTTGGAGAGGTCCGTTATTCAATTGTGCACACAAAAGGGACGTTGAAGAATGGACTGCAGGTCAAGAAGACACCGTCCCCAAGATATTCCTCCGTCTGTAATCCAAAGGGCCTCCTATCCTACATGGAAACCTGCTGTGCTAGATGAACTTTGTCTGCACATTTACAATGCAGTACGTTCTGATACTGAAACTAGCATTCACCCTCCACGTGGATGCTGAACTTTGCACCACGAGGGACTGCATTAAATGCCATAGCAGATGACTGTCTCTGATACCTCCAAGCCTTAAGCATGTAGTCCATGTGTGTGTGCTCGCTCACTGATTCTGAATCAGGACATTATCACTCTTTCATCAGCAGGAGGAAGTTATGCCCACACAGGCCAGAAGCTATGATAGTGAGCGTGCTAAACAGGCAGATGGCTAATCAATTGTCAAAGGTTACCTTTTTCCACTGTTACTTTCCATCAAGCACTATAATTATCACAAACAGAGTGGGTAAAACATATCACAGGTTATACACAGTGATAAATGACAATAAATACAATAATAAATGATATTGCATGCACAATTCAGACGAGGATAAAGGACATGGTTCCAGTGTGAATGGTGTTTATGATTTTAGCAAAGTTATTGTGTTTGGTGGGAAGACTTTGTGTGAACCTTCTTGGTACTCTATAGCATCCTCCCGGGGATGGGTTAATGAATTCTTCGATAGGGTGATGAACGGGATCAGACATCATTTGTCTTCTGCTGCTGTCAATTCACTGTCCATGTTTGTAGTTCTATTGCTCTTCTGTCCTCTATCATCCTTTCCCTTCTGGTGACAGATGTGCTAAGTCCTTCTGTGAAAACTGGAATTTTTTTGTCAAAAAAAAAAAACGTATACAGATGGAAAATAGCAATTTGAGAGAATCTTCCGGTCCATGTCACGGTCGTTATTTGTTTAATTATTTCCAAAGACTGTTAGTTTCCAAACTGTTATCCAACTCCTATTTCAAGCTTCGAAAATCCATTTTGTTCATTCAGAAACACATTCCTGGTTCCCTGTGTGTACTGCGGGCTTTGCTTTGGACCGCAATGGGGTCCAGGACCTGGACTAGTTCTTGGCTAATCTCCCGTAATTGGGAAATCAGAGCTTATTATAACCATTAGATGTTGGCATGTGGAGGCGTGGGTGTCATGGGGAAGCCAGGGCCACACTACACGGCTTGTTCCCAAAACATCGGCCTTTGGTTTTTCGCTTGAGATGGTTTCATTTCCTCACCACTTCCTTTTCTTCCGCCACCGTCTGCCCTGATTGGCTGCTGGATGAGGCGTCACACTCTGATCATTATCGTGGTGTGGGATCAGATGTTTGTTTGGTTGCAGTGTTGTGATCAGGCGTTAAAGTTGTCATTTCCTGTTCTTAAAGAGGAAGTGTTTCTTGACCTTATTTGACTTTTTAAATGAAATGAGGTAATGTCTATCGATGGATAGTAATGCGACTAAGGCCTGAGCCTGATAAAAGACAGTGATAATTAACACCAGATTCTAACAATGTCCTTCCGCTGCATCACAGTGTTTCAATTCTTTTGAAATTTCAATGAGCTTTGAACAGGAAGAATCTGTCCAGGTGACAGACACACACACACACACACACACTCACACTCACACACACACACGCACATGCACCCGCACACGCACACACACTCTGACTGAAGCCTCTGTTCCTGTCTTTTCCAGGCCAGATCTCGGAGGACCTGCTAGGAGCCAGTTCAAGATGTGAGCGCCATGTCTTCCCAGGGGCTTCTAACACACTCAGTCACCCCAAGTAAAGAGTTACACTTCTGACTGGTCTGCTCAACCCCTTCTTCCTGGACCACAGTGGACGTTATGGGGGCCTAACTCAAGTTGTTTTTAAATGTCAATGGAATGGGTGCGTTCTCCACCTGGATCCCAAAGTGAACATTTCAGCGTTCTCCTTGGGAGAAGGAGCCCCTGGACAGACAACGACAACAAGGACAATGCAGGGCTCGTGTGGTGTGGTCAGCGTCCAGAGGCGGCTCTGATAACCTCCTCCTCCCCCTGGTGACGGCCGATGGGACTACACCGCTGACAAGTCTGCTGCCACTGAGACCGCCGCCGCCGCCGCCCGGACCATGGACCGCAACAAACGCAACTCCATCGCCGGGTTCCCCACCAGAACGGACCGTCTCCATGACGACAGTGACGGCAACGCTGGGGGCTGGCCCACAGACACGGTCACCGGCCTGTCTTCACAGGTGATGGCTCATCAGCACTTGTGAATCAGGAGAATAAAAGAAGAATGAAGTGTTTTAGAATGGAGAGCCGGACAGGTTCACCGCTAAGATGAGTTAGTATTTGTTTGCACTGTGAAACGAGTACAAACTAAGAAGGCAATGTTTGATTTGTGGTCACAGCACCATTATACGGTGAATGGTAAATTGACTGCATTTATATATGCGCTGTGGCCTGTGGCCACTCAAAGCACTTTACAATATTCAATATATCACCCATGCATACACACATTCATGAACACATTCACACACTGACATGCATGCCGCCCATGCAAGGCAACAGCTCATCAGGACCGGTAAGCTTTAGGCGTCTGGCTCAGGGACACCTCAACACTTGGCTAGGAGGATCCGCGATAGAACCAGCAACCTTTCCCTTCTCAGACCCCCCGCTCCGCCTCACGAGCCTCCCGCTACCCATTTAGGGCCTTCTCGGTGGCCATTTTGGAGAAAAGCCATTCTAAGTGGAGCGTGGCTGTAACTAAACGTGATCTCTCGGTGATCCTGCAGATGGGCCGCGTGTGTCCGTCCTCCTACCGAGCCCTGATCAGTGCCTTCTCCTGCCTGACCCGCCTGGACGACTTCAGCAGCGAGTGGATCGGCTCAGGCTTCTTCTCCGAGGTGTACAAGGTGGGTCCAGGAGACGCTTTGGTTGTGATGACGCTGGTACTCAGAGTGATGTCTGCTACACAAGATAGCCTCTGTGTAGGATAGAGTAGTGGCTAGCCAAAAGGTTCTGGGTTCCATCCCCAACGTCCACAGCCTTCCTGTAGGCAGCATTGAGCTATTGAGTTGGATGCTCTTACCACCTCAGGACATGAATGAACTGTCTGTTGATTTGCATACAAGCGTCTGCCAAAGGACTAAAGCGGTACTAGTTCATGCATCCTGTCATCCGCTCACCCTCTCTTTTGCATCCACTCATCTAACCTGCTCGTAGAGGTGGTGCAGTGACCCCTCCGGGGTAGGGTTTATTTTTTCATCACTGCGCTGAGCGCGCAGAATCACAGAGAATAAGCACAGAGCATCACAGAGAATGAAAAGGCCACTGTTACCGGTCCACAGCCAAAGGGGAAAAGCCCTTCGGCCAAAACCCCATTTGTCGGCGACACATCTCGACTGGGTGTGTGCATCCACACCCAGTCGAGCTGCAAGGCGGCGAGGGTATCTGAGCTAGCGTGCTCCACGCTCCCTGCACCCCCTCCTCCTCCCCCGCCCCCCCCCCCCCCCCCCCCTTTACCAGCCCCTTTCCATGACAGTCTTTAAGTCTTGTTAGGCTTCAGCCACATAAAAGGAGCCATTCTAGGAAGGAGTTTGTTAACCCTATTACTCCACAACAACACCCAGCGCCCCTGGCCGCCGGCGGGCCCCCCAGGGCCTGTGAATGGCAGCCACACAGTCACACAGACGCGCTACGTGTTATTAGTTTGGCTGAGCTCCATGAGTGGCCCCTTTCTCTCACACAGACACCAGGGCAGTCTCCGCCCGCCTCGCCGGAGCGCCGCTCACGCAAAGATCTTTCTATGTTGTCCCGCTTGGTTTTTTTATGTGCGCCATAAAAGAGGGATCCAGATCGACACTTGGGCAGACTTTATTGTCTGTCAACAGTGTCGGGAGCGGAAGTGTGGGACGGTAAAAAACAACAGTGAAGAATTTACCACACGCATAAAGTTTGAGCGCCGGGCGGCTTTGGGAGCAGCGCGGACACGGCTGCCCGTGGACACAATGTCGTTCTGTTTTTTTGCTGGGATATTGATGGCGGCGGGGTGAAGGGTGGTCTTGTCCTCATGACTGTGAATCTCTTTGCTCGGCGCAGAATTGACGGAGATTGTTTTAGATTGGTTGGTTGGTTTTGTGTGTGTGTGTGTGCGTGTGTGTGTGTGTGTGTGTCTGTGCATGCATGTGTGTGTGTGTGGTTGTGTGTGTGTGTGCGTGTGCGTGTGTGTGTGTGTGTGTGTGTGCACGCATGCGTGTGTGTGTGTGTGTGTGTGTGTGTGTGCGTGTGTGTGTGTGTGTCTAAAATAACATGTCCGTTTGCCACTCCACTTTCTACATGCATGCGTGTTGGTGTGAGACCCACTGACCCCATCCCCCTGCCTATACTGAGCCTAATGCAAACAGGAAGGGATATTAAATAATAGGCTCTCCTGGAGGCCTACAAGATTCTTGAAGGGGATTTGTTTGTCTGGATTAATCTACTCTAAAGTCAAACATCGTTTGCCATGAAGGTTGCAGCCCGCTTTGTATAATGATTGTATGGATGTATAGATATTAGTGAATACCTTCACTTATAGGGGGCGATGTTCATGGCTGGAGATGGAGTGGATTGTGAGTTCCAGTTTCATTCGTGGAAGAGGACAAAGACGCAGGAGGTTGGAATTGAAAGTTTCTCCAAAGGACGAGATGTTCTGCTGGGATAAAGGGTGCGTGTGTGTGAGGCTGTGAGGCTGTGAGGTGAGGGAGAAGTGGACAGAGACTGAGAGCGAGGCAGACTCTAGGGGAGAGAGATTGAGGGGTATTGGGGTGCAGGGTTGGTGGGGATGTGACCATGGCCAGGGTGGGGGAGGATTAGGGTGGCTGGGTGCGTTGGGGGAGGGGGCGGAGTCACCATCTGTTGTTCCCCCCCCCCCCCCCCGTCCTGCGGAGAAGTCTGCAGCCTGCTAGACACCACTCGTGTGTGTGTGTGTGTGTGTGTGTGTGTGTGTGTGTGTGTGTGTGTGTGTGTGTGTGTGTGTGTGTGTGTGTGTGTGTGTGTGTGTTGAACCGGCAATATTCAGGGAAAAAAAGCTTCCTAATCAGCTTAGTAAATATTGTTTTTATATTGTGTTTAATAGCTATGATATGCATTTCATTGCCTGGTTGCTCACACAATCTGAGATTGAAATGTAAGATTTTAAGTAATAATTTATATTGTCTACTTTATGGCATTATTATAGGATCCTTATTAGTATAACTCATATTCATTCAATGTCATGGTATCATTATTACAGGATCTTTATGAGTGTAATTAATATGTATTCCATGTGATTTGACATAATATGAATCAATATAATCCATGGAACATCTCTGCTGTAAGGAGGAACAGTTGGCAGAAAATGAATGTGACACCCACATATCTTGTGTATTGTCTGTACTGGTGCAGAGTGTTGGGGTTGCATTTATACACGTGCAGTGTCTCAACTTAGCTCTGCATATTTAACAGCCCGGCCTGACAACAGGGATGATGAATGTGAAAGATGTTTGACCATGCATACGGAAATAAGAAGATTTATCTTTCCCTCAAATGTCCAGGAACAGCTTCAATATGTGAATTGTAATGTTGTTAAGAACAGAGATGGCAGATATTGATGAATAAGAATGCAAAACATGACCGCAGTCATGCACTGTGTGTGTGTGTGTGTGTTTTTGTGTGTGTGTGTGCGTGTGCGGAAGCTGCTTCAACATATTACATTGTACTATATTTGAAATGCACCTTCTCCAACATTAGCATCCATTTGTCATATCTCTTTTGGTATTCACCATGTTTCCGATGAAGCATGGCATGTTTGTCACTATGGCGATGGACCGCCTTATGCATGTGACAGATCTCACTGTCCACCTCCTCCTCCACCCACACGTTGCCATGACAGCAACACCACAACAAACCGCCACGCACCGGGAGTCATGAACTCATATGAACCCATACTTGCAACGCTGTTAGTCAGATCGGCCTGTTAAGAGCCTTCAACATGGACGGCACGCTGCTGTTTGAATACTACATTCTCCATCCTCCAGCCACTTCTCTGTGAAGCACCGATGGCAATTCCCTTCAGTGCAAGAGCGGATTTCTCTAGGATTCCCGCTCCGCAATCTCTTTGACTATGAGTGCCGTTGGTTTTACTCAGATTCCCTGCCCTATTCTATCTTTATGTGCTGCATTTAATGTCCCTTGCTGTGCTGTTTGGTGTTCAGTGTGTGTTTACTTTAAGGTGTTTTATTAATCAATCAACATGAGGCCCCATCCAGGCCTCTATGCAACCATCTCTCTCTTTAGCATAGCACATGTTGACATCCAGCCGTGTGTGTGTGTGTGTGTGTGCCTGCGTGTGTGCAGGTGCGCCACCGAGCCTCCGGCCAGGTGATGGCACTGAAGATGAACAAGC
>JAXIVH010000040.1:1214043-1219043 GCA_036785325.1 Urophycis tenuis | reverse complement strand
TTTTCAAATGGCCACACACATGCAAACTCACACGCTCACATTCACTTACACACACACACACACACACACACACACACACACATGCATAAACCGACTCACAACCTTCATGGAATTCCATAATGCTAAGCATGTTGTTTCTCAGTGGTAGAAACACCAGATCATCCATGGTTGTTGGATGATCTCCCCTGGACGTAGCCTGGCGTCTGGCCAGGCTACGTCCAGAGAGGCGCACAGCGCTCAGCGATGTGCCTGCCCATCGATTGGCTGCAGCCATCATGGAACGCAATCATGATGCGAGTGTGAAGCGGCGTCTGTGTGCGCGCTGTGGACTTTTCCACGGGGATGGAGACCTCGCTGTTGGCCTGTCCTCAGTTCCCCGGCATGCACACAGGAGCTGATGATGGTGTGGTGGAAACGCTTGGTTGAAATGGAGTGACGTCACTTTCTTTTGGATATGAATGTGCATAAAGGGTTTCAGTGTGAGGACATGAAAAGAATAATAATAATAAATGAACCTTTCTAACAATCACTGTACTGATATCTATCTATCTGTCTGTCTGTCTGTCTGTCTGTCTGTCTGTCTGTCTGTCTGTCTGTCTGTTTCTATCAATCAATCAACACCCCAAGCCTTAGGCTTGTGCTCCCCTCTTTGATTTTCTCTCCCCTCTCTCTCCTTCCTTCTCCTCTTCCCTCTCTCCTCTTTTCTGTTTTCTATCTCTCACTCCCTCTGTCTCTCTGTCGCTCTCTCACTCTCTCATTTACTGGAACACGCACACACAAAACTGTACTCTCTCTCTCACACACACACACACACACACTTCTCAGTACAGTAGTGGTGACCTACATAGTACTTAATGTACAGGCTAGACTAGCATCCACTGCGTCTGTCTCCAGCTAATGGCATGCCATGGCGCTAAGCCTGGGCGCACACAATCAGAGTGAGCCGCAGGGGTGGGACAGCATGCCTGTGCTGCTGTATCCTGGCAAGTGGAAACAGATTAGCATGCATAAACCCATTGAATAAGCACGATGTATACACTGTACTTGCTTTACTTAGTTCACAGAAGGCGAGCGTTTTCCTAGTTTTGTTGAATAACCTTTCCGGGACCCCCCCCGCGCGGGTCAGCTGTGGACGTCGGGGATCGAACCCGGGGCCTCTTTAGCTCTGGGACGTGCCTCTCTTAGCCGCTACGCTGCTGTGTTGTCCCGTACGGGTATGGTCTCCCCGTGAGTGGAGAGAGATGGGTAGCTATATGCTGTGTAGGCACCACGGCAGCAGAGAGAGAGAGACAGGTTTTGTTCAAAACATCACAGCTCTTCTGTCCATTTGTTGAATTGGCAAATGAACAGCTCCTCCTTCAACGGACATTGATGAATAGCAGATTTATTTGGATTATTCGACTAATCAGGACTGTACAAAGTAAGTCTATTAGGGAAAATACCCAGAATTAAGTCTCATATCTTCAACATGGAGAACAAACCTCCCAACCCACACGAAGTATTTACAGGGATTACTCTGAAAAACCAGCTCTCCAAATAACTTAGATAAGACTGGATGTCTCAGAAACATGACTAACAGTTTCACCGAAAAACGACAACAACAAAAATTAACTGGACAGAAATCATGGTAGGGCATGGTAGTTGTTGTCTTTTATGTGTGTGTGTGTTTGTGTGTGTGGGGGGGGGGGGGGGGGGGGGGTCCTCTAACATGTGCTGTGTGTATGTGGGTTCATATTGAATGTGTACTTAATATATTTATACACTACTTATATATATATATATATATATATATATATATATATATATATATATATATATATATATATATATATATATATGTGCTTACGTATTGCTGTGCTGAGTGTGGCCTCCAAAGCTATGAATAGTTTCTCTTTAAACGAAAACGAGATATTAACCTCAGGGCTTATGTTGGAAAGGAGCAACGATGGTTGTTCCAACATAAGCCCTGAGGTTAATATCAGACATCATGTCCTTTGATCGCCCTTCCAGAACCATCGCTTGAACCAATCCTTAGAGCTTGAGGCAGGCCGATCTATCGTCCATGATCTAATCCTGTTATAACCGCTGCTCTTATGAATACGCTATCATACGCACATTATCTCTGTCGCTTGAACTAGAACAAACAAAAATGAGTGGGAAGGGTGTTTAGAGTGTGTGATGCTGAAAGTGAAGATGAGACATGAAACAGTGGCGCTGGTGACCTCCAGTCAATTAACCCTATGCACGCACCCACACACACACACACACACACACACACACAGACACACACACACACACACACACACACACACACACACACACACACACACACACACACACACACACACAGACACACACACACCCACGCACACACACACACACACACACACACACAGACACACACCCACGCACACACACACACACACACACACACACAGACACACACACACACACACACACAAGCTTCTACCTCCTCAGAGATGGTATCTACAGGGGGAGCCCATCAGCAGAGCTTAGGTCCTTAACTGATTGTGATGCCTCCTCTGATTTACTCCATGGACCAAGCCGTGCTCTAAACCCCTTACCGCTTATGCCCCCCCAGGCTTCATTGAAGATGGCATGAATGAGGTCACTAGGTCTAGTCTCTCTCTCTCTCTCTCTCTCTCTCTCTCTCTCTCTCTCTCTCTCTCTCTCTCTCTCTCTCTCTCTCCTCTCTCTCTCTCTCTCTCTCTCTCTCTCTCGCCCCTAATTCTGTGAGCGCCCACCAGGCCCCAGTGTGTGTTGTTCACCACCGCCACTAAAGCAGAGCAGCTTACCGCGTCATTACCGCTCCCTGTGGCTCGCTACGGCTAGCCAGTGGTCACATGGTCCCGTGGTCCGGGTTTACGACCTCCGCGTGTGTGTGTGTGCTTGCGTGTGAGCGTTAGGGTCTCTGGTCGATGGGAGCTGAAGGGATGAACGGCGCGGCTACTTTTAACCTCTGAGCTGCTGGAGGGGGGGGAGCGGGAGGGAGGGGCTCTTGCGTGTCTCCCACCGTACAGACAGCCAGTTAACAGTCGTTAAAGACTCAGTGAACCGTCAGTCAGCTGGTCTGTCTGTGCTGCAGTCAGCAGGCTGGTCGGGCTGGTCTCTCAGTCAGTCAGCCAGTCCCCAGGTCAACAGTCCTGGCGGTCGACCGGTCAGTACTCAGTACAACACGCTCGCTCAATGTCAGCCGGGTCGGCCGGCCCAGGCCCTCCCTGGTACCGGTCAGGCAGACCAGTAAACACATTTGTTTGCTGGCCAAATTCTTGGAGGCTGTTAAGACAATTAGTTAGCAAACCAGACAGGCAGCAGGCGGGCAGAGATCCAGCACTGTCTGGTGTCTTGCAGCAGCCAGCACAGCTCTTCAGCAGCATTCTGTTGTGTGAATGTCCTGGGTTTTTTTTTTTTACTGTCTCCCAGCTGCTCTGTCAGCTGCACTCCAGTCCCTGACAAAAGGGAAAGTTCTGTTGCAGTAATTGTGGCCGACATAGTATTTTACTTCCTGTAAAAGCCAGCTTCTAATTCCCCCCTCGCAGCCCGTCAGGAAATAGTCAGACAATAACGACATCGCTGTCAGGAGACCTCACGCGACTTTCACAATGGCTGGCGTGTAAAACGTGCATGCAGAATTTGTAAATATTCACAGAAGTCGTGTACACAGATGATGTCTGCAACCACTTACGGAAGAGAACCACATTTACTACCATCAGCCATTGCAAATCTTTTGTCCCCGTGTTTGTGTTCAAACTCAAAGGGAAAGTGCAAGATTAGAATATAGAAATTCCCTGTTTTCTCTACTAAGACGCAATTAAATGTTTTTTTTTAAATATCTTTATTATTTATTTCTAAATCTCCAAGTGTGTATTTGCTACTGTGTATTCTTTGTGTCCATAAGTATATTTTCTGTTCTGTTCCCAGTACAGTAGTCTGTAACATTGTGTGTGTGTGTGTGTGTGCGTGCGTGTGTGTGTGTGTGTGCGTGTGTGTGTGTGTGTGTGTGTGTGTGTGTGTGTGTGTGTGTGTGTGTGTGTGTGTGTGTGTGTGTGTGTGTGTGTGTGTGTGTGTGCATTATGGTACCCTGCAATCCACCATCCACACTGTGTAATGCACTCAGACTCTGACCATCACCTTGAATCAGTTGCCCATATTGTTAATGGCTGTACTATGTACAAAGGACTCTATACTGCACGCCACCACCAAATGGTTGACCTTACTGCTAGCACTGTTAAGGATGTACTTCCAGATAATGTGACCATGTACAAACATTCACACATTATGCATATGCAGCATTGTTTACCGTCTCCATTGATGTGTTTTGTAACATCCCTAACACCCCTGATCTGGTGTTTTTAGACGGAGACAGAAGGGAAGTACTTCTACTTGAAATATGATGTGTGTATGATCTATACATGGACATGACTTTTAATGATAAAATCATGAACTACCACCCCATACTGACAAAACTAATTGACCTAGGCTACCAGTGCAAGCTAGTGGTGTTGATTTTTGGCAGCTTGGGGCATGTCCACAATCTTGTTTTCAGTGGGTTAAGGGTGGCAGGGCTCTCCAGCAGAAAAACAAAACAGCTAGCAACGTTTTTTCTCCATATCTGCAGTTATAGGCAGTCTTGCAGTGTGATGCAGGAGATGTTTTTTGTACCCCTGAATACCCTTGAGTGACAAAGCCCTATCTCATCCCTTGAAATATTTGAATCCTGTCTGTGTAATATGATTTGTGGATTTAAATAAATAATTAATATATGGGTGTGTGTGTGTGTGTGTTTGTGTGTGTGTGTGTGCGTGTGCGTGTGCGTGTGCGTGCGCGCGCGTGCGTGTGCGTGTGTGTGTGTGTGTATGTGTGTGTGCTCTGCAGTACATCAACGGGGGTAACCTGGAGCAGCTTCTGGACAGCAACAAGCCCCTGAGCTGGGCCTGCCGGGTGAGGATGGCCAGTGAGATTGCCAGCGGCGTGGGGTA
>JAXIVH010000040.1:1179043-1209043 GCA_036785325.1 Urophycis tenuis | reverse complement strand
CTCCCCTGGAGGTCTCCTCCCCCCCCCACCCCCCCCCTCCCTCCTCACCCCTCTCCCTCTACCCCCCTCACCCCCCAGATGGACCCCAAACTGCGGCCGTCCTTCCCAGACATCGTGGGCCTGCTGGAGGAGCTCCTGCTGCGCATGAAGGCAGAGGAGACGGAGCGCGAGGACAACGACAAGAAGAGCGGCGCTAAAGGTAGGCGGAGCTCCTCCTCCCACCCCCCCCCCCCCCCCCCCCCCCCCCCCCATCTCCACCCTCCACACCGTCAGACGCGTTGTCCCGCAGAGCAACGCTCAGCCCTCCCTCGGCGAGGGAGATAAGCTTTGGGTAGAGACATGCGCACTCAAATGAGGCGGCTGGTGTTCGATATGCCATCGTGCTTGTTCAGGGTCTCACGTTTTGTTGTCTCAGAATGGTCCTGTGGGTTCAGTGCTGAAATGTGAGGACGTCGGACGATCTGAGGACGTGGGATCATGCGAGGACACGGGGCCGTCGTAAACTAATCTGAACGGAGCCCCGGCTTCATCGTCACATGGTTCTCCGGCTCTCGGTCAGCTGTAACCCGCTCCCTTCGTCGTCTTCACTGCGTGGCCCTCACGCGACCCGCGCACCACACACACACACACACACACACACTTATACACACACACACACACACCTCAACAGAAGTGCTCCTGAGGTCACTGTGTGTACACGGACAGGCACACACACACACACACACACACACACACACACTTATACACACACACGCACACACCTCAACAGAAGTGCTCCTGAGGTCACTGTGTGTACACGGACAGGCACACACACACACACACACACACACACAACAAGCACAGTACTATTACAGCATGATCTGTTGAGTCTCAGCTGAATTTTACAGCCAATAAATGTCTCCTCTAGCCCTATAACATCACACACTCATATACATGCTAACACACACATGCACACACACACACATGTCCTGCAATGTTGGGACAGCCCTGTTGGTTCCAGTAAAAGGTGCCAATGGGGGGAGGGTGCTAGTTGTTAAATCAGCTGTTTGACAGAAAGCTAGTAGCACTGTACTGAGACCCAGCCCCCGACCCACTGGCGGCCCCCCCCCCCACACTGTCATGGCGACCACATGACAGGCGGTGTTCTGGTGTTCTGGTGCTCTGGTGCTCTGACATCACTCAGACCACATGACAGTGTCAAGCTAGTGAGACATATGTCAGAACGACCTCTGCCACCGCTGCCTGTGTGGTCCATGCTCATTGGCGGGGGGGGGGTTACAGCCACTGTTACGTCTGTGGGTGGAAAGAGTTAGCTGGCAATCGGCTCCCTCCAATCAAGCGTCCAATCAAACACCTTGTATCATGAACCCACTCATCAGGAGGAGCAGGAGGAGCAGGAGGAGCAGGAGGAAAGAGGATGGAAAGAGGGGGGTGGGATCACATGATGACATCACTCTGGAGCGACCCATTGTTTCAGGGGGTTTTCACATCTGGCGGTATGGGACAGAACACTGCAGTGGAAACAGCGCTGGGTAATTGTCCTCAACCTGGGACACATTAACACGGTGTCCCACACAAAGGCGTCCCCCCCGTGAACCTCCGCCCCGCCACACCGTCCTCAGACACTCAGTCCCCGAGACCCCGTGGCCCCCGCTGGCCCCGGTGGTCTGGGTGAACCGCAGCCGCGGCGCGCTGAGCTGGTTCTTGGGTGTGCGTCGACTGACAGAATGGGGCTGTGTTTGTTCCTGCGGCGTGTCTGAGGGGAGCCGGGCGAGAGGGGGGGGGGGGGGGGGGGGGGGGGGTGGGGGACCGGCAGGTCAGGACTTGATGCAGGCCTGTCGGGCTGTATCGCTCTGATGACAGCGGCACTGTGATGCTCACACACAAACTCTCTTACACACACACACACACACACACACACACACACACACCAACTGGGTGGGCGCAGGCTGGGGAATTCTGTTCGTGTTTGTGGGTGTTTGTACATATTAAGAGTGTTGCGTGCTTGCACGTGTATGCGCACCTTGGCTCTTCCCTCCTCTCCCTCAAGAAGCAGCGCCCCGCCTCACACACACACACACACACACACACACACACACACACACTTCTCCCTGCTTATCTGATGGTATCAGGACATCCTGAGGCTGGTCTCGGTGTGGGGTGTTGCCTTTACAAAACATTCACACAACAGCCGGAGTCCCGGGGCCTCCAGCCGGAAGCCAGAACCATCACAAACTCATCATGCCACAGAACCCCACCTGGGGCCCGGAAATCAATCCCACCCATGGAACGTCCTAACGGCCCGAGACATTGGGACACCAAGTTAGAACCTCATCGCTCTTTTTGACATCTTTTTGGATGTCTTTTTTTTTTTCTTTTTTTTTCTTTTTTTTTTTAAATCATTTTGGATGTCAAATGTTGACATTGCTAGAGGCGAAAATTGCATGAATGCTGATATGTTTTTACTTGTCGTACAACAATCAATAGTGGGTTGGAAGGTTGAAGCTGTGGTACTGAATGCCCATAGTACGTAACTTTACATCTACGATCTCGTTCCTTCTTCAAACTGAAATGCGCGTAATCATTCAAGTCATTCTTTTCCGGGATTTGCCTCGAGCCGAGCATGGCTAAAAGAAGTTCAACTCACTATTTTTAGAGTTGTTTTACTTGAAATGCCAAGTCTTCCTCACCGCTAGATGATACAATACATTCAGGGGACAGAGGTTCGAGGAACGGCTGGGATGTGTTTGCAGTGCACTGCCCTCTGCTGGTGAGAGACGGTATGAAGGGAAAGAGACCAAGCGAGAGCTGGACCGATTTAAAATGGTTCGGTACCTCATTGTTAGATATTTCGGTTGGTATTTTGGAGTCGAGTCAAACATGGCTTTTATTTCTGAATGAATGTGTATAAAATGTTTGCGGTCAGTTGTGCTCTTATATAATCGTACTAGTTCAGGAGTGAAAATCATTACCAGGTCCGTTTTTCCAACACGCTTGAATCAATAAGCAAAGGTTGTAGTTCCTGCAGTACATTGTCTAACCCCCCCCCCCCCCCCCCCCCCCCTCTCTCTCTCTCTCTCTAAGAAGATAAGGCCCAGGGCGTGAAGCGGCCGCTGGCTCTCCACGGCGCCAAGATCCAGCCCAAGTCCCCGCGGCCACGCCGCAACATCTGGCTGAGCCGCAGCCAGTCGGACATCTTCGCGCGCAAGGCGGCGCGCAAGGTCAACGTGCACGACCCCTACTACAGCCCGCCGCCCTCGCCCTCCTCCCCCGACGACCTCCCCCACCACCCCCACAAGGTCAACCCCTTCAGCGCCCGCGAGGACCTGCAGGGCGGCCGCATCAAGTTCTTCGACGTGCCGAGCCGCTCCGTCTTCTCCCACATGTTCGACCTCAACTCGCCGCCGGGCAGCGCCCCGGGCCGGCCCGCCGCGGGCGCCGCGGGGGCCGCCGCCCCCCAGCCCGAGGACCCCTACTGCTGGCCGCAGCTGCCCGGCCGGGAGTGCCGCTCGCTGCCCGTGTCGCCGCAGCTGTCCCCGGCGCAGGCCTTCCACCGCACCGCCGCCGACGCCACCGCCGCAGGCGGGGGGGACGCCGGCACCCGCCCAGCCCCTCGCCATCAGCCCCGGTGAGGAGAGGGGGGGGGGGGGCAGGAGGAGGGCCAGCCGCTCTGGGTGTGGTAGAGGTGGTCCCTGCTCGAGTCACACGAGAGATAGTCCATTGGAATGATGAAGACGTTTGTAAATTGTTCTGATGTATTCATGACTTATTTTTCTACAATAAAAAACCTGATTTAGATTTTATGATTTTCACTACCCTGGCCCTCCTTGTCATGTCCACTTCAACTCATCTGTTTGCTTTTTCCTCTTCCTTTCCCCCCTGTGACCACAGCGTCCAACACAAAGACTGAACCTTCTGGGAATGAGGTCTGTCACCGAGCAGCGCTGGACTCCTGGGCCAAGAGATTCGCCGTGGAGGAGATCCCGCCGTTCCGCACGCAGACCGCGGCGGAGGAGGAGGAGGAGGAGGATGAGTGCCGGGCGAGGAAGACGCCGTCAGAAGACGCGGGGGAGGTGGACGATGTGTTTGGGGAGCCCTGGTCTCCCATGATGCCCGGCGGCGAGAGAGACAACGGGGAGTCCATGGAGTGCTCCGGCAGTCCGTCGGAGGAAGAGGAGGCGAGGGAGAAAAAGAAGGAGGCGGAGCAAGAACTCACACACGCCCCCCCCGCCGCAGGGGCCCCTGGACAAGCTGCTACCGCCCCCCCGCCCCCGGGGGCCCAACGGGGCCGTGGGGCCCCAGCAGCAGCCCTGTGACAACATGGACGCCCTGGACACTGGATTTTGAAGGAACAGTGGGAACTGAGGAGCTGCAGGAGTGGAGCAGGAGCTTGCATTTCAAAAGGGAGGGAGCGTCTGAACGCCCTGAACCACGACCCCCCCGGGGATTTACAGGATGGGACAGACACTTTGGAAACCTGATCAATATACTAGAGATTATTTTCTCCCTGTAAAAAAAGGGGTTTGTATATTTAATAAGAACTGGCGTAGAGTTCTCTTTTGTTCTCTTAAATTTCTCTTTGTTGTGGCTGTGACAAGGTGTTTAAGCTGTGTGTGTGTGTGTGCGTGTGTGTGTGTGTGTGTGTGTGTGTGTGTGTGTGTGTGTGTGTGTGTGCGTGTGCGTGCGTGTGTGCATTCGTGTTTGCGTTGGGAGCCTGAACCAGTCTTTGGTACTTAATTAATATTGTGTCCTTTTTTTAATGTTGTTTCTTACTCAGAGAGTGTTTAAAATAATAATTGAAACGTTCCCCTAAATCAGCTCATCAATTCACTTTAAAAACAATAGATCCATATAAAAGAGCAGTTGACACGTAGACACGGCGTGGGCCGTGCTAGAGATGCATGCTACTAGAGGAGGGCGATGGGTTGGGACTGCTTGGGTCTGTTTCACCTTCAGCAGCTCATGTGTGGTTGCGTAATGTCGGGTGAGGCCTAATGTCTAATCTAGCGCCCCCGAGCCCCCCTACCACAGACATCTCAGCCCTCAAGACGGTCCACGCTGTAAACATTAACACGCTACTTTCAGGAAACCTAGAACTACTGCCAAGTAGTATTCCTTTCATGAGTTTGTACATGTTGTTCAGGGCTAGTTTCAATGAAATGATGAATCCTTCAATCCAAGCAGTTTCAGGTCCAGGTTCTCTGCTTGCGTTGATTGGCACTTTTCCAACTCTGCTGATTTATTCGATGGGCAACCTAATTGCACTTAATGCCGACTGTTAATAATCTTATCACTACATTTCTATGCAATAAATGTCACCTTGTATCATGAGATGTTCTATTTTGGTATTTATGACAAACCGTTCTCCATGTCTTACTATGTGTATGTGTAAATGATTTGTGTTGACCTGACTTTCATGGATAGCGACTGAGATGTTAATATGATGATGAACCTTTATTTCTTTGATTCCTTGGTTTCATGCTAGTCTTTCATGCCATGACATCTTTGTTTAAATGTAACTGAATTCAAGTAAACCAAAGCACAGTTTATATTAAAGACGTGTAAAAATGTGTACAAAGAATGTGTACATGTTTTAAAATAAATGTTGAGCTTGTGGCTTAAATGTCTGCCTTACTGGCCATATGAAGAGTTACATTGTGAACTACTAATACCAACACCTTGTCATCAATTCTCAAATATAACTTCCAACATCCTGTTTCAGCAGCTATTAAAATATGAGAAGTACTTCAAACAACAAAGGCCTGGATGTTTATTCATATTTAGATCATTCAACATTTCCACTGACTAAAAGGAGGTTGAATCATATTCATCCTGACAACTTGTGTTTCAGGCGATAAAAAATAATTCTAGCTTGTTCTCTGCAACTAGATAAAAGACCCATGTTATGTCTTCAGGAATACTGACATTGTTTAACAAAATAAAACCACAATAAGGAAACAGCAATTTAAAGTTTCAACTTCGCCAGATCACCGATCCAAGTGAAAAGCACAATGCACTTTCACTAGAAAAAACACAGTAGACCCTTAACTGAACAGAACCAACATTAAATCACATTCAGTAACACGCAGGTGTATTCATTCGTATGATGAACACACCTGTGGTTGGCCATACAGTGAAACACTCTGCTCCACTGCAGCCATCTCTGACATCCAGAGTCACTCCTTGGCCTGGTCCTGCTGGGCCCCGGTGGCCAGCAGGGGGCCGGCCTGGCTCTTTCCCCACACCAGCTCCATCTTGTGGCTGTGGGCCTTAGAGGACTTGGAGAAGGAGCTCTTGACGATGTGCAGGGGCGTGGCCTTGCCACTCAGGTACACCTTGTTGTAGCAGGCGGGCAGGAACCTGTCCTTCTCCTCCTCCTTCTCCCCCTCCTGTTTCTTCTGGCCGTCCTGCTCCTCCTTGGCGTGCAGGGTGCAGGCGTAGGCGAAGATGTAGGCCGTCATGAAGGCGTCGAACCCTGCGCGGTGCGTGCCCCCCTCCTGCCTCCTCCTGGTGGCCTCCGCCGCCGCCGCCACCACCACCGCCACCACCGCCGCCTTCATGGACTCGGGTTTGTCGGTGCCGGCTTTCGCCTCGTCTTCCTCGCCGCCGTTGGTGCCGGCGGGCGCGGCCTCTGTGACGTCACCCGTGGGCGCACACAGGCCGTTTCCGGCATATTCCGCGGGGGGTGGCGCCGTGCACGCCCCCGGCTCCGGGCCGGACTCTCCCCTCGGGGGCTTGTCAGCGGAGTCCAGTTCCATGTGGGGGATCTTCCTCTCTCTCGGCTCCTCGTCCTCCTCAAGCCCCTCCGCTACACCTCCTCCTCCGCCTGCTGCTGCTGCTGCTGCTGCTCCACCTCCCTTCTTCTTGTCCCTCTTCCTCTTCCTCTTGGTCTTCTTGTCCTGCCGTAGCTTCTCATCCTGCAGGATGATCAGGTCCGTGTCGTGAGAGGAGGTGCACTGAGTCCCGTGTGGACACCAGCCGAACGCCTGCATTGGAACATTCCCATTGTTTTACCACATCACCCAATCAACCCTGCTGCAATCAGCACGGTCTCTGAGATACACACAGAGAGACAAACAGACACACGTAGAGAGACAGAGACGGAGAGAAAGACTGTCTACTCACAGAGAAGCGCTGGCAGACCTCCTGCTCTCCAGGGGGCAGCGCCACGGCAGGACACACCCTGTAGTCCACGTAGCTGGACATGTGACCACCGTACTGACAGAACTCCACCAGCAGGTGGGGGCCCGGGCCCCCGGCCTCCACGCCCCGGCTGTTGTCCAGCTTACTGGGAGAGAGAGAGAGAGAGAGAGAGAGAGATGGGGAAATGGAGCAAGAGAGTGAGAGAACAGTAGAATGAAGCCTCGAAAGCCAGACCACGAAGGGGGAGATTTATGTCTACTGCTTTATTACACATTCATGTCCAAATGTTTCTCTGACACTAAGCATTGGTGGTTGCTCATTAAAGAGTACTTTACTACTAGCACTACTACTACTGCTACGATCTGTACGACACAGAACACGTCCGACAGCTGCACTGACCACTTCTTGTATGCGTACTCCAGGTAGGACGCAGTGAGGCGCAGCTCAAACTCTGAGGCGTATTTGGTGTCGTAGACCCCAGCGGGGAACATCTCAGACAGGTCCGCCGTGAAGGTGGCCAGGCGCTCTGGGAGGTGGGCGTGGAAGCACTGCACGCACGCGCACACACACACACACACACACACACACACACACACACACACACACACACACACACACACACACACACACACACACACACACACACACACACACACACACACTAATTACTATGTTAGGAAGACTGCAGACATTTAGCCTGACATCGCCAATTCGCAGTGATCGACCCAAATCCTGGCTGGGAATCCACCACCCTAACCACTACCCTGGCCCACAGTGATGTTATTGTTCTGTGGTGCTGAACCTCAGAGGGGAGAGTGCATGAGAACGAGAGAGATGGAGAGACAAGGAGATCACCTGGTAGAGGAAGGCCATGTCTATGAGTCCATTGTGGAGCACCAGGGGCTTCCTGGCTCGGAGCAGCTCGGTGAACAACGACCGCACACTGACCCCGTGGTTGTCTGCCCCACCCTGAGGGGATGGGGGGGGGGGGGGGGGAGGCAGAGAGTGAGAGCACGAGAGAGACACAGACACATGGATTAGGACTGAGACATTGACTCAAATAGATAGAGTACCTTGGAACATTGACCTAACTTTTATTTCAATTTGTTTGTTACCTTGTATTGTTCTGTACTGTGTGTCTGCCCTTCTCGCTGTCTGTATGAATGCCTGTGTGCCAATCTGCCAGCCTGAACGTCAGTGTCTGTCAGTCTGCATTTGTACGCATCCTTCTGTCTGTGTATCTGTATGCGTGTCTACCTGCCTGCCTGTCTCACTCTCCCCATGCGTCGGCCTCCCTGCCTGTCTGTGGGTCTCTCCCCGGGTGTGTACCTTGTTGTTGCCCTTGCAGTAGGGCACCCCCTGGGCGTACTGCTTGTTGAAGTCAAAGCCGTGCTGCACCAGGAAGCGCACCGACTGGGGCTCGATCATGTATTCCTCTGAGCAGAGCAGCGTCAGGTTGTACACCTGCACCAGGTACGAGTCTGCGGGCTGAAGAGGGAAACCAGCAGCCATCAACACAGTGGAAACCCATCCCAAAGAACAACAGAGTGCGTTCACTACACTCGATCCTCCATTCATGTCAAGATGCCTACTGGAGGAAGCAGAGTTGATGTGAATGTGTTGTATTGATGCGAAGGGTAAAAAAAAAAATGTTGATTCACTGTGCTTTCCTCAGGAAAGTATGAGTTGTTAAATGTGATAGATTCACACATTTATTGCTAAAACCAAGACCCTAGAAATACATGCATGTAGGTGCAGGTTGCATGCAGGTTTGGACCTTATTGTCGAGCTTCTTGAAGCAGGCAATGCCCAGGGAGAGGATGGAACGAGTGCGGGCCGCCTGACATATGGCCTTGTAGCGGTCCTCGATGCTTCTGTAGAACACACAACCAGAAGACATGCCAGTGTAAGGTGATGTCCAGTGCCTCTTGATTAGCTCACTTGTTTGGTGGACTTTGTAAAGGGGTTCGCACAAGACCACAGGGTTACTCACTCGGCCAGCAGAGCTTTTCTATTTCCGAGACCACTCAGCTCCTGAAAGAAAAAGCAGACAGATGTTCATACATAAGGCTTGAATTGGAGGTATTTACAACTCTGCAAGAATATAAGGATGAAATCGAATGCGCAACCAATGGGTTTTAGAGATGCACTTTAAAACAGCGATGTGGGTTGACGTTGGGGCCACTTACTGTGTCCAAGGCGACGAAGGAAGATGTTTTGATGGCGAGCACCATCGCAGGCCACAGTTCTTTGAAGTTATCATTCTGAACATCGATGACTGGAACTATCATCGATGACGTCATGTTTGCCGATGGAAGTCTTTCGCTGCTATGACTAATCTTTTTTTCTAAACGTTTACTTCAATGGGAGAAGTATTATAAATCAGAACTTTTTACACCAGAATACGGGCCAGGCAGTGAAGACAACCTTAGCACGTAGCTACAGTAATACTAGTACAACCACAACGAGGTGGCCAGTGTTGATATCTGTGGTATAGAGTCACTAGATATTAGTGTCCGACTCATCAAGCAACTATCTAATAAATAATAGTAATGTATTTCTCATCTACAATCCTAACAGTGATGCATGCAACTGTAAACATAGCAGCGTGCTTTCCGGGGTCCTGTGGCAAGAAACCGAAAGCAGCGGACATATCGCCTGAACGTTAAAGAGCTATTTATAGGCAAAATAATGATGTGTTATAATTAATATATTCATAAATACAGCCCTTTAAATATTAGCAATGTCTTTATTTAGTCATATGTACGATATATATTTATTCGCGCTTTCAAACACAGTTTCGACTCAGGCGCTTAGATTGGCGAATCGCATGCCCTACGTCACTAAGACCCAACCGTCGAGGGCAAGTGCGCCATTTTGGCTCAAACAAAGTCAGTGGCGGATCTTTACCATCTCAAAACGCTCCAACGACAGCCTTTTAATAAGTTCTGAAAGATGTTAACTACGGAGCGTTTGTTCAACCCGAGCTGACACCCCACGCCAACACAATTGTACGTCTCGTTATCCCTTGAAAGTAACTTAAATCCCCACCACCCCACCCCCCATCACACACTGGCTCAGAAGCAGAACCGGAGCCGGGCTGTGCTGACCAGACGCCGAGCGTTGGACCAGGTTCTGGCCCCGCCATGGGTGGCTGCTCGGCCCCCAACTGCTCCAACTCCACCACGATAGGCAAGCAGCTGTTCCGGTTCCCGAAGGATGCCGAGCGCAGGAGGATCTGGGCCGTGAACTGCCGACGAGACTTCGAGCCTCCTCCTCACTCCAGACTGTGTCAGGTAGGGCTGACTACTGTGTGCATAAAATGTAGAGTACAATATTATATAAATCTACAGAGAGGACATGTGTTTGATGACACTGAAGTGCCCATCGTTAAAGATAGAGGCCAGATGCTCGGGGTGGGTCAGAATGACTGTCTGGTATGTGATGTTCTCAGTGTATCCGTGTTAACATCACATTCGTGGGTTCTGGGTTTGAAGTCGTGACATTATTGTGTTAGACAAAATAAAATACAACTTGGTGAGGTTATGAGCGAACGGTTGTCTATCGTAGTCATCTGCCTTGGCATTCAAAGGGTATCAAACAGTAGCTTCACATGTTGAATGAGCTACCTGCCCTTCGCCAAATTGACACCAGATGTTTTATCCAGGGTAGGAATATTCACTGGCATTAAGCAGACGCTGTTATCCGATGTGACTTCTAGTGAATTAAAATGCATGTCGTCCGGGAGCAGGTGGAGATTAACCATCCAGCTGTGAACCCCACCTCACTGCTCCTCATAATGTGGTCTGTCCTCAGGACCATTTTGAGCAGAGCCAGTTCGAGGAGGTGGCGAGATCTCCGGCCGGCGGCAGGAAGTTGAGACCCAACGCCATCCCCACTCTCTTCGGCCTCCAGGAGCCCCCCTACCCCGCCCTCACCCGACCTCACTTCCTGCTTCCTCTCAAGCCAGAACCAGGTCAGCCAAGTCATTAGTGCTGCATTCACCGCTGTGTTTTTGTTTGGGATGTAGCGTCCAACATGGGTATTTGCCAATTCAAAACGTCATAAAGGCTCATAATCGCATGAGAATGACATTTCAATAGTGCTGAAGATCTTTGCTGATTCCCAGTGAGTTCCTCAGCCGTGTTAACCCTTAGAGCTGGGCTCAGCTGAACCAGTCTGCTGGCTCACCACAGTTTTGTTGTTGTTCTCACTGGGTTCGCCCCGGGCTCAGTGGAGAGAGAGCTGGGCTTTGAGGAGCACGGCTATGCCAGACACACCCCTCTTCCCGGTATGATGATGATGATGGAGGAGGAGGAAGAGGAGGCGCACAGCGAGTCCCATCACTGCAAACAGTGTCTGCTCCTCCGGAGACGACTGGAGCAGGAGACGCACACCTCGGCCAGGCTGCGGAAGGAGGTGGGTGATTTTTCTCTCCCGTCTCCCTCCCTATGTTCGCTCCTTTTCTCTCTCGCTCTCCTCCCCCTACTCCCACCCCGCTTTGTTTTCCTTTTCCCCACTCTCCACCCCTCTCTCTCTCTCTCTCTCTCTCTCTCTCTCTCTCTCTCTCTCTCTCTCTCTCTCTCTCTCTCTCTCTCTCTCTCTCTCCCCCCCCCCCCGACCGCTGACCGTGTCCTCCTCCCTCCCTGTCTGTCAGCTGGACGAGGTGAAGAAGCGTCTGTTCCGTCTGGACCGTCTGGAGCGCGGCCTGCAGAGCTTCCTGTACGAGGACCAGGTGCGCGCGCTGTCGCTCAGCAAGCGCTCGCGCCGCGCCGTCTGGTCCCCGGAGACGGTGGCCAAGGCGGGCAAGCTGCGGCGCGCCGTGGGCAACAAGGGCTACGAGTACCTGCGGGAGACGGGCTACCCGCTGCCCTCCTACCGCACGCTCTGCAACCGCCTGGAGACCAAGATCACCGTGACCACGCACCTGAGCTGCGAGGAGCTGGCGGAGCTGGGCCTGGGCCTGATGCCCCCGCCCTCGGCCTACAGCCCCGCGGGGGCCGGGGGCGGGGGCGGGGGGGACGAGGAGGAGGAGGAGGAGGAGGACGAGGACGGGGACGGGGTGGTGGAGCAGCTCATAGGGGTGTTGTCCTGAGAGAGACCCCCCCAGCTCAGAGACTTAACCCCACCGGAGGAGGAGGAGGAGGAGGAGGAGGAGAAGAGGGGCGGGGGGGGGATGCTCATCGCTGTTCCTGTTCCCCTAAGACACGGAGGGCAGGTGATGGTGCTGTGGCGCCACGGTGCAAACCCTGGGCTCCATGTGTGGCGGGAGCGGTCCCCGCCGCGGCTCAGTGCCACGTGACAGAGACCGACAGGCCTGCTGGTCGCTGAGCTGTCTGACCGCTACGCTAACCCGGAGAGGAGCTGGACCTGGACCTGATGTGAACGGCTGCGTCCGCCCTTCTGTTGTTCCTGTTGAGTGAATGTCGCCTCTAGCACTCTGAAGCAGACTGCAGCCTCTGGGCCCGGCGCAGTGCTAGCAGAAGGAAGGCTACGCTACCGATTCCCCCGGCCCACCGGCCCACCGCTGCTGCTGCTGACAACACGTGTGTACCTTGACCCCCTGGGGTGGTCGTGGGGGCGGAGCTTGTTTACATGTCTAATTTGCACATAGGCGTGTTGATGTGGAAGCTGCTGAGGGTGAGCTGGCCTTTAGGGGATGTGGTCAATGTTTCACTGGGCAAACACTTGTGTTGCTGACCCACTTGTTTTTGTTGGGCTTCTTCCATAACAGTGTTGGGTAATATAGTTTTAACACATCAAGCTTTGTCGACAAAATAAAAAGATGATCTTATTTTGCTATAAAGCTGAATGAAGTGCATTGCGATGTGTAACATAAAGTATCCTTTGTTTACTAGCGGGCCTCTTCTGACGGTGGTTCCAATGTTCTGCTTGGATCAAGTTTGTCTACGGTGTTTAGATGTTCAAATGATGTCATCGATTGTCTTCACCTGGCGGTAATCGGCCAATTCAAGCCACTGCAAAAGCTCTCTTTCACTCGCATTCAAGACTTTGTACCCAAGGTGGTGTTGGTGTTTGTTTATCAGAAATGCATTGCTGTGTAAGAATGCTTCTTTGATGGATTTTGAGATAAATTGAGTATCAATGATTGTGATGATGCAGTTGGAGTTGGAGTTCAAATTCAAGTGTGGATGAATGATGTGGGGTTGTGCAGGATGATGAGGGTGTGTGTGTTTGAAAGAGACAGTACCACTGGTTACTTTCAATTAAAAAAAAAGGAAATTAATTCAAATAACTTGTGGATGACTTTATCTACCTTGCCAAATAAACGTCTGTATGCAAATGAAAGCTTTGAACGGCTGAAACAAACTGAAAACCAGAACGACTTGAGGCTTCAACAGACGTGCAACACCAGGTACTTTGAACAATGACCGCCCAGGAGAAGTGGCTTGGCACTGCCTATGATCTACTCTGACCCGTCAGTGTTGTTTGAGTCACACACTGAGTGCCGCTATCCACAAAGGCCGTCCACAGTGTATATTTGTCCTGTTATCATGCCTACTCCTACACAAACTATCAAATCCGGTTGTTTGTAGTGGGGCAAACCTTGCACCAGAATTGGGTCAATATTTTAAAGGGTTGTTTGTGTGATGTGTGATTGGGACAGAGGGATCCTGGCTCTAGTCAAGGTCCTTCATAGTTTCCTATCCAACTAGGCCCTGCAGCTCACTGCTGGCCTGACGGCAAACACTGCATGTTAAACAGCATCGACAGGCGAGAATGGTGATTATATATAGAGGCCATCGTCTCTGCTCAGAGCTTTACTATTGAGTCAAAGGTCAAACTAAATGCCACAACATTCATCCAAAACACACACAGCCAAAATGGCTGTGTGTGCCACTTCATTTTACGCTATTTGGGTCAGTTAACATTATTAACAGAGGATGTATTGGTCTAGAATTGCTTCAGGTTTATTTTTGTGAATCTAATCACTGTTAATTAAATGATAAACCAAATGTTGGGACAGTTTGCTGTCTTCTCTCTCTCTCTCTCTCTCTCTCTCTCTCTCTCTCTCTCTCACTATCCCTCTCTCGCTCCCTCTCCCTCTCTCGTGTTTCGGACAGCCCCCCACACACCCCAAATAGAGCTTAAAACCAACCAGGGGTCCAGCCGTGTTTATTGGTGACGGAGCAAGAGACACAACAGAGGTTAGTGGGAATCTGTTTCAATACATACAAGTTATTCATTTTCTTCTTACTCAAATTCCTTTCACTGCACTTGAAGATATTCTCGTTCTGCATTCAACTTTTTTCAAAGCTGTTAAGGGGTTTGTCACTCAGGGTGGATCAATTTAAAATCTCAAGCGTGCATTATGTATATAGGCCTATGAATATATAAAGATATTTTCTATTGGCTATCCATGGTGAGAGAGTCACATGATTTCCTTTGTGTGCCGGATTAATGTGTTAACTTTAAGACAAGAATCATTTCAAATATTGCAATGACAACAAACATCAACACACTAGGTCACCGCGTGCTTCTGGTTTATCAGCGTCTGTTACGCAAGTGTAAAGTTATGTTCCTCGCTGGCCCTCAGAGAAGGCTTGTTTATCATGTGAAGTTTGTAGCATATTCAACCCCTGTGCTGTCATTTGTTTTATCATGTGATAATCTTTCTCCGTGTTTGTCCACACGTCATCTTTGGCCTCCGTCTCCCACACCTCCGCCCACTCCTTAAATCCGTCCATCTGTCCGTATGTCCGTCTCCCCCCACGTCCAAGCAGCTCATATCTGGGCCGCGGTCCACGCGGGAGGCCAGAGACAATGGAGCTTTTACTTTTTAATTAGTTCCGCATCAGACGGACTCGGCCGGGCCAGCCAGTGGGGAAGCTCAGCCTGTTTGCTGATAGTGTGTTCCTGCTGGCAGGCCCAGAGACTGGGGCTGGGGGCCAAGAGGAGGGCCCGTTGAATCCATTAGCCTTCAGACATTCAGTCAGGGGCAGGTTAGCAAACACAATGATGCAGGGTTTAAACTTGGTTGTTTTATGGGTTTTCGCAAAACCTGTTAAACTAGCCACGGCGGTAGTCCCTGATCCACGAGTGATGGCGACAGAGAGAGTGACAGCTTTATACGTGTGTGTGTTTACCTTACCTAACCATGGCAGTGGCTCTCTGGGAACCTATAGGTGCTGTACTCCTCACCTTGGTGCTTTTGTCGTGCTCTGCAGCCTGGTCCTGTGTCCAGAGAGGATGAGGTATCTCCTACCTCTGTGGCTGGGAGCCAGTCTGCCTGCCCTGCTGTGGGCAGCGACTGCCCTCCACGTGGAAGGGGACAGCGACCCCTCCAAAATCTGCAAGTCTGCCCCCCATTGGGAGGTGGGAGGAACAGCGCCCATGCCAGAGCTTCTGGGAAATGTAGTCGTGGTGGCGCTGCTGAAGGCCAGCTGACGGTTCTGTCTCACGCAGGCGTCCAGGTAATGCGAGATGACGAATTGTGCATTTCTAGACCTTCAGAAGCGACCGCTCATCCATTCTTTTGACAAGGCCTGAAAAGCTTCAGTTGAAATTCAGAAAGGTACAGAGAATGGATTTTCATGTACTGCCGTGGAACCAACCTACCTCAAAGCCCTAAAAGTCAAGTCTTGGAACCCATCCCCTTTTTCTCTGTCACTGCTTTGCAAAATCTCACGTCAGTCTTTGCCTGTGCTCTCCCGGAGGCTGGGACCCCTGCGTGAGCGGCTGGGCCGCAGCAACCTGACCGACGTGGCCATCCTGGTGGTGAACGAGCGGCAGGCGCAGTCCCGGGCCATGTACTGGGAGCTGCGGAGGAGGGCCCCCCCCGAGGTGCCTGTCTACCAGCAGGCCCCGCTGCAGGAGGACGTGTGGGAGATCCTGGACGGAGACAAGGACGACTTCCTGGTGTACGACAGGTAAACAGGAAGTGGACGGCTCATTGCTTCCTGGTGTACGACAGGTAAACAGGAAGTGGACGGCTCATTGCTTCCTGGTGTACGACAGGTTAGCAGGAAGTGGACGGCTCATTGCTTCCTGGTGTACGACAGGTAAACAGGAAGTGGACGGCTCATTGCTTCCTGGTGTACGACAGGTAAACAGGAAGTGGACGGCTCATTGCTTCCTGGTGTACGACAGGTAAACAGGAAGTGGACGGCTCATTGCTTCCTGGTGTACGACAGGTTAGCAGGAAGTGGACGGCTCATTGCTTCCTGGTGTACGACAGGTAAACAGGAAGTGGACGGCTCATTGCTTCCTGGTGTACGACAGGTAAACAGGAAGTGGACGGCTCATTGCTTCCTGGTGTACGACAGGTAAACAGGAAGTGGACGGCTCATTGCTTCCTGGTGTACGACAGGTAAACAGGAAGTGGACGGGTCATTGCTTCCTGGTGTACGACAGGTAAACAAGAAGTGGACGGCTCATTGCTTCCTGGTGTACGACAGGTAAACAGGAAGTCGACGGCTCATTGCTTCCTGGTGTACGACAGGTAAACAGGAAGTGGACGGCTCATTGCTTCCTGGCGTACGACAGGTAAACAGGAAGTGGACGGCTCATTGCTTCCTGGTGTACGACAGGTAAACAGGAAGTCGACGGCTCATTGCTTCCTGGTGTACGACAGGTAAACAGGAAGTGGACGGCTCATTGCTTCCTGGTGTACGACAGGTAAACAGGAAGTGGACGGCTCATTGCTTCTTGGTGTACGACAGTAAACAGGAGGGGCATGCATCATTACTTCCTGGTTTTCATCAGGTAAAAGGGACGAGTGGCATTGGTTTAAAAACGTTTTTCTTTTTCATGTCCAATGTATATTTTCTGCATTGTAACCGACACATTTATTAGGCTCTCTCGAGAGTCATCTGTCATCTTCTTACATAACATAACTGTCATCTAACCATTGTCACCCTCTCTCTCTCTCCTGCCTCCCCTGATTCACAGGTGTGGTCTCTTGACCTTCCACATCGTGCTGCCCTACAGCTTCCTCCATCAGCCCTACGTAGAGGCAGCCATAAGGGCCACCTACCTCAAAGACATCTGCAACTGCACTGTGAGTCAGAGACGCACACACACATAATAATGAATGAAAATAAATTATATTTAAATGTAAATGAGAACGTAGCTTCCATGTGACCTCTTTGGCGTGCTTTGTTTGACCTTCTCCAAGCAGACCTTTCCTAACGACACACGGAATGAAGCAGGGATGTCACGGCACCTAGTGAACACTAACCACACAGCCGACAAAGAAACTACGCTACCCACAATACCACAGGGCGAGGGCAAAGGGGAGTCACTCCATGCCCAGCCTCAGCCTCAGCATCATGGTCCACAAATTATTCACAGTCATCATCACATAAGGAACAAACGTTTTTCCACAAATAAGTATGGTTTTAATCGCAATAATCATTACGTGAATCAATCACACAAAGATGTGATTTCTCATGGTGCATTTAATCAAAATTAAAATCAGTTATTGTTGATGTGGCTACGTGTTCCTGTGTAAAGGATGGCAGTGCTCACCGTGGCTGTTGTTCCTATTTGGGCCCACATCCTTGCTCCTCTGTCTGCGTTCAGCAGCATCCAGGCCTGTCTTTGGTTATCTCCTCCATTAATGAAGTCTACCATGTTAAACCTGCTGACAGGATTCTGTAGACAGATGTGTGTGGGGAGGGACAGGAGCTAGCCTGGAGGTGAGCTAAAGCTACAGAGAATCTGTTTGTGGGCGTAAACAGAGCACCACCTCGGTCAGAATACTACCCTGTGTCCGCAGAGAACAACAGTGGTCTTCATAAATGATGTATTTTAGGAGTTGGAATTGGTAAATACAAGTAGCCTATCTCAAAATTGTTTGTTTTCCACTCTGTAGCTAATCACAGTGGCTAGCATTTGGTAAAGATTGTATTAAGTGTTTGTAATGTCTTTTGAACGCAATGTAGGCCTATGTTACAAATGCAAATTGTATACCATTTTGTAGTTTGTTGTTTCAACTGCTCTCTCACTGTGTGCTTCACCATCACTGTGTTCTGAGTGTTTCACTAATTCACGATTGTGTTAAATGCAGAAGACCAAATTTCCCTCACGGAATCAAATTAGTAATTCTTCTTCTTCTTCTTCTACCGTATCCTGTAATGGCTGTGTCTCAGTTCCAAGCATTAAAGTCCAAGAATATTGACTTATAGGCCGAAAGAGTCTTAGTTTTCCAGTCACATTCAGGTCATAATATGGGAGGTTGATGATGTTGGATTCCACTCTTGATGGTTGAGTGGTCGCTGCGCTGGACGCGCCGCTAGGTGGAAGCACTGTCGCATCCACTGCCTCAAAGAGCAGCGGCAGCGGGGAGCCCGACGTGAATGAATGAATGAGTAAGTGAACGCCGTGCTTGCCTCAACAAGGTTGTCTTTTGTTATTTCTTTTCTTTCTAGCTTTATTTATGACCGTTTATGCCTGCGGTGTGACAACAATCGCAGACGCACACAATAGAACGCATGCCATTTGGTCAGATATTTCATGAGGATGAATGAGGGCTGCGGTGCATTGAGACATGCTCCAAAGCTTCTCTGTGTTGTTAACATGGTCATTTGATAACATCAGCCGTAGCATTACAGTTCTCTCAGCTACAAACCATTCAATACATGCATGACGTCTGTGTGGACATGTAGAGAGATGACAGCAGACATCAGAACCAACAGCTTGTTGGTTTTCTGATTCACAGCCTCGTCCTGTTTGCTCTGCCAGCCAGTGGACCGCAGGGACGTGCATGACACTGACGGTGAATCCATTTATAAGATACTTTTTAAGTGTAATGACCAAGGGTCAATATTTCAACTAACCTTTGTGTCATTTGTACCCAAGCAAAGGTATGTTTTGTGTATCTACTGTGAGTCCACACACAAACAAAGGAGCAGGATTTAGATTGAAATAGATTTAATTGCGCTTTATCAATCACTCAACTGGGCTTTAGTTGTTACAGCAGCAAAACACAGACTTATTTTTTTTAAGTCAAAGGATTATATAAGGGCCCCAATTGTCCATGTGAATTTGACACATTATATGGCATTATAGAATGGAGGCCGAAACATTGACACAGCACCATAGATTATTATTGATTGGGAAACAGATAGTTGGATGGATACAGAGTGAAATATCAACAGAGGGAGATGGAGAAAGATAAGTTGTGTTCATTGAAACCCAGAGATATACATAGATGGGCTAGAAATAGACAGACCACTAATTGATTGATTGACATTTATTCTTGTCGTCATAACATGCAGTGGTGTTAGTTCACATCATCTGTATCTCACATATACACACACATACATACATCTATATATGTGTCTATATTCATGTGTGGTTCAGCGACGTGGCCCCTGCCATGGGTGGAGGAAGCCTTCTGGAGCCCTCGCTTCTGCTGGTGCATCACAAGCAGTGAGGTGACGCTAACGAATTGTGTGTGTGTGTGTGTGTGTGTGGGGTGGGGGTCGACATGCATTACGTGTGCATTGGTAGATGGGTGGGGTGAAGTTAGTGATTACTCCATACATTTAGTGTTTGGGCTGGTGGAGAGGGTGGTTGCACATGCAATGATGTAATGACCACAGACGCGTACACACACACACACACACACACACACACACACACACACATGTATACATATATAGGGATGTAATGTAGGGCCACTGACCTCCATATGTGTCGATGGATTATGCGTTAGCCGTGAAACAATAGGCCCATATGTGCAGTCAGCCCAGAGCCCAGCAGCTTCATTAGGACTAATGTGTTTATTAAACTAAATTAGATTAGCTGCTCATTATAGCCAAGGGGTTGGGGGAGTGTAATGTGGATCAGGGGGGATGCCTACAATGTCCCATACAGGACGTAACGGCACTGTTTATATGATGTGTTTTATGCTTTATGGGGCTGTTAGCCGTGGCTAAAAGCTGGGGCCCCTCCGGCCCCGGGTTCTGAAGCAGTGCTCTGTAAGTACAACACTAAGTACAATCTCATCATTTGCGTGTTTATATTTATTTCTTCACTGTTTCTCTTTGTGAAGCTGTTTCCCATTTTGCGTGAATGATTCAGTGTGTGTTGTCATGTGACATCACACACTGTGCTATCTTTCCATCGGTCTGTCTGTCTCTAGAGATCTATTTATCGAGCTGTCTATCTACCCATCTGTCTGTCTATATCTGTCTGTTGCTCTGTCTTTATCTTTATCTGTCTATCTATCTATGTTGTCCCCTTCCCCCTCATGTCATTAAGGGGGATAGAGAACAGGGCTTCTGCCAAATTGAAATAAATCCCACCCAGACCTCCCCCCGCTCTCCCCCCTCCTCCTCCCTTCGCCTCTCCCTCCTCTTCGCCCTCCCCCCTTCTCCTCTATCTAATTGCTTTCTGAGACGCTTGGCTGCTTCCTGTTGTCGTTAGCTTATGAGCTGTGAGATCCAATCAGCGTTAAGCCCCTCCTCTTCTTTAGAGGGAAGCCCCGCCCCCACTCTCGGTCCCCACCCATTTTACTGAGCTTGACACTCAAACACAACCACCAACACCAGTTGGGGCTTCCTGTATCTAACTGTCATATACCCAAAGCACAAGCAAACACATGCAGTCAGAATATCTAAATAGGGAGATGCATGAGAAAAATCTATTAGTAAGAAATATAATTATTTCTAAAGGCAACCTAGAAGAAATCTGTTGCATGCAGACTGACCAAAACGTTCCATCAATCAATCTATTCTAAATGTATTCCAAACACTGGCTTCAACAGCCGATTGTTGCACCAACCATGATGACTGGTTGGAAGAAAAAACAACGGAAAAATCAGTTGGAGGGGGTTGTTATTGGGGGGGGGGGGGGGGGTCACTGAATGCTCACCACCTACTCTCCAGCCCCTGAGAGGGGTCACAGAGGGACCCAATCACAGACCAGGAAACGGTCACATGTTGAATTGTGCGCTGTATGCATGCATGACCCACCCCTGAGCAGACACTGTGACACAACGCGCAGCTCCTGTCATGAACACAATGAACAGCCAACCACCATCTGTATTGGCCCTATCGGACCCTAGCAGGCAGCCAGATAACATCCACATCCCACAATCACACACATGGAGAATGAATGATGACACTAATAATAATATCAATAATGTTTATATGAATCACTTTATTAGTATTGCAACTTTTTAGAAGGCTACAAAGGGCTTTACAGAACCGTAGAATAAAGGCAGAATAAAATGCAGAACGGTTGTACAAACAGTTGGAAATGGTGAAACAATGGCCAGTGTGCAGCCAGATGAAAGCACCGCACAGGCGAGGCCATTTTGTCCGGATGAGTCTTTAAAAGCAAGCGACAGACTCGGCTCCCCTATATAGCACGAGCACGGCTCCACGAGCACGGTTCCTGGTGCGCGGGGAGGGGGGGGGGGGGTGTTGGCAGGATTGCCAGGGTGTGCTGAGGGTGCTCGAGGCTGAACCACACTGGCTTGTTCCTCCAAGAGGGTTAACAAGGGTCTGCAGAAATCCCCCCTAGGAGGGCCCTTCACCACGCTGAGCAACTCTAATCAGACAGGGACTCTCTCTCTCTCTCTCTCTCTCTCTCTCTCTCTCTCTCTCTCTCTCTCTCTCTCTCTCTCTCTCTCTCTCTCTCTCCCTCTCTCTCTCTCGCCCTCTCCCTCACCCTCTCTTTCTCTCTCTAGCTCTGTCTAAATACCTCTCTGTCTCTCTCTCTATACCCCTCTCTCTTTTTTTCTATACCTCTCTCTCTGTCTCTCTACCTCCCTCTCTCTCTCTGCTGTCTCCCTATCTTTCTGTCTCTCTCACTGTCTGTGTCTTTTGCTGTCTCACCCTTTTTCACTGTCTCTCTATCCATCTCTCTACTTTGCTCTCTCTGTCTCTCTCGTCTGTGTGTGTGTCTGTGTGTGTGTGTGTGTGTGTGTGTGTGTGTGTGTGTGCGTGCGTGTGTGTGCAGTGTGTGCGTGTAATTGCGAGCCAAAAGCTCAATGTGTAGCAATTGCGGTGGTGGTGAAATTAGCAGAGAAGGAGAAGAAGAAGAAGAGAAGAGATTGCAGTGAAACGCGGTGGCTGGCCGGTCCGTTGCGTCTCCTCTGTTCAGTGCTTAATCACAGCAGAGCGGCAGCGGTGCATACCTGGGAGTGGCGCTAATGGCCTCTTGTTTGCAGACTCCTTACTGTCTGCACTCTTCTCCCTCCGCTATTTATTATGTAGTCATTTAGGCCAGGCTTCACCCAAAGCCCCTCACGGTGGGTTCGCCCACCGCTCCTACTGGGGCAGCCGCGGCCTACTGGTTAGGGCTTCGGACTTGTAACCGGAGGGTTGCCGGTTCGAACCCCGACCAGACTGAAGTGCCTGTGAGCAAGGCACCTAACCCCTCACTGCTCCCCGAGCGCCGCTGTTGGCAGCTCACTGCCTCGGGATTAGTGTGTGCTTCACCTTCACTGTGTGCCTCACCATCACTGTGTGCTGAGTGTATTTCCACTAATTCACGATTGGGTTAAATGCAGAAGACCAAATTTCCCTCACGGGATCAACAGAGTAATTCTTCTTCTTCTTCTCCTGAAGGAGCATCTGGCGGTCAGGCAGCCAGGAGGGCCGCGCACACCGGAGTTCAGGCGCTGTACCTTTTTGGTGGGGAAGTACATCTTATCTGTTCCTTATCTCACCCGGGCCTTATCTTATCCTTCAGCGCTATCTTATCTCCCACTCTGCACTCTGCTGATCCTCCAAGGTCGTCCAGCTGCCGTCAGGAGCCTGCGCTCCAACTGTCAGCTTTTTATTGTTCTCCTGCACTTATTTCACAAAGGTGTGTGTGCACGTGTGTGTGTGTAAGACATTTTGAGGGAGAGAAAGACAAAAGGAGGATGAGAAATTGACTTGAGTGAAAAAGAGAGAGTGAGAGAGAGAGAGAGAGAGAGAGAGAGAGATGAAGGGAGAGCAAAAGAGAGACAGGGAGAAATATCGTCAGGGATGAGGGTCATCGTGAGGGATATCAATATATCATCATCAATACCATCATCAGTGTCTTCATACCGATATTATCAATCAGTTTGATCGTATCATCCATATTATCAGTGCACCGAGAGCCCCTGGCTCTCTCTCCCGAAGCACAGATAAACTGATTGTTTGTCTTCATCTCTCTCAGCCAATCAGCCGAATGTTTGTCTCCGTTGTCAGCCAATCAGCTGTCTAAAGAGGTTTGGTTTGAGGAGGACTCAGGCTGGCTTATCAGAAGCACCCAGTTATTGGCTCAGTAAGCTGCTGGGATCTGTGGGATCAGCTCCAGACTGGGCGGGCAGGCCCGGCATAATGAAACTGGCCCTTTTCTTGTTCACACAGAACCGAGCAGTAAGCACTCCACACGCTGTGCTTTTGACTAGATTTAGGGCTGTTCTTGATTAAGCTTTCATTACTCATGCACACATGTTGTATTATATATAGTCATTCAGCAGATGCTTTTGTATCGAGTATTTTTTTATAGCTTCATGTCCTACACATACAAATACTGGATGTGTGTGTGTGTGTGTGTGTGTATATATACATACATACACAGGCACACACATACTATAGACACACACAACAAACACGTGTACGAGTACATTTGTGGACCATTGTCAGTTTTACTGGTACGTTTTTGTACAGACACACCCGCATGTCCACAGAGACAGAAAACCACACACACGGTCCAGTCAACAGGCCCTCTCACACACACACACACACACCACTGCCCACACACAGGTGATTTTGATATGAGCTTTAGTGACAGACACACTGTTCACCCTGCCAGCATTTACCTCCATGTCAGCATCCAGACTGACTTCCACGACCGCCACTCACATAAACAAGCATTTAGAGACACCAGGTTTGCTGGTTAGCTGCTTCCATTCCTCCAGCCGATGTTTGGTCTCCACCTATGAGCCAGCAGGGCTGTGTGGGTATGAAATATGAATACAGGTGGACGTATAAGGCCGGTGTCAATGAATAATCCATAAGATTTATTGGCGTTCCTGTCCTTGATGTCTGAACCTTCACGCATCTTCAGCTGGCTCTTTGTCTCCTGCTCAGCCCAGCGTGGGCCCCCCCGCTGCCCTCCATTATTTACACTGATATGCTATGGCCCTGTTGACACTCCTCTCTCTCCTCCTCTTCTCTCTCCTCTCTCCTCTCTCCTCTCCTCTTCTCTCTCCTCTTCTCTCTCCTCTCTCCTTTCTCCTCTCCTCTTCTCTCTCCTCTTCTCTCTCCTCTCCTCCTCTCCTCACCTCTCTCGCCTCCTCTACTCTCTCCTTTCTCCTCTCTCCTCTCCTCTTCTCTCTCCTCTTCTCTCTCCTCTCCTCCTCTCCTCACCTATCTCGCCTCCTCTCCTCTCTCCTTTCTCCTTTCCTCTTCTCTCTCCTCTACTCTCTCCTCTCTCCTCTCCTCTTCTCTCTCCTCTCCTCCTCTCCTCACCTCTCTCGCCTCCTCTACTCTCTCCTTTCTCCTTTCTCATCTCCTCTTCTCTCTCCTCTACTCTCTCCTCTCTCCTGTCTCCTCTCCTCTTCTCTCTCCTCTCCTCCTCTCCTCACCTCTCTCGCCTCCTCTACTCTCTCCTTTCTCCTCTCTCCTCTCCTCTTCTCTCTCCTCTTTCCTCTCCTCTCCTCTCTGCTCCCTGCTCCTACTGTACTCTCCTTTCTATTTCTCCTCCCATCCAGTGCTCTCTATTCTCTCCCCCTCTCCTGCCTCTCACCCCCCCATCTCCCCGATTTATCTCCTTTCATCTCCTCCTTGTCTTTTTTCCTTCCCTCTCTGTCTCTCTTCTCCTCATCCTCCTCTCCTCCTCCCTCCATCGTCCTCCAAACCTTTATTGTGTTTCCTCAATTCACTTTCTGCTCCCGTTGTGCTCCTCACCTCCTCTGCACCCCTGGTGGCTCCAGCTCACCGCTCTCTCCCCTCTCCTCTCCTCCTCCCTCCTCCCCTCTCCTCCCCTCCCCTCTCCTCCCCTCCCCTCCCCTCCCCTCTCCTCCCCTCTCCTCTCCTCCCCTCCCCTCTCCTCCCCTCTCCTCTCCTCCCCTCCCCTCTCCTCCCCTCTCCTCCCCTCCCCTCTCCTCTCCTCCCCTCCCCTCCCCTCTCCTCCCCTCTCCTCCCCTCTCCTCCCCATCCCCTCTCCTCTCCTCCCCTCTCCTCTCCTCTTCCCTTTCATGGTCCCGAGGTCCCCGCCTCCTGCGCTCCTCCCCTGCTCTTCTTTTCCAAAACATCCCTCCTCCTCCTCCTTTCTTCTGCCATCCTCTCATGACCACCCCTCTCCCCTCTCTCTCCCTCCCTGCCTTCCTGTCCCCCTCTCCTCCCGCAACCTCTGCTCCCTCTCTCCCATCCCTCTCCCCCTTGTCCTCTCCTCCCTCCTCTCCCCCCCCCTCCCCCCATCCCTCTCCCCGGACGACGTGATTGGCCCTCTGATGCTCGCCAGGCAACATTTAATTTGACACGATGGCAGATCCGAGTGGGCCGCCGGTCCCTGGCCCATGTGGGTGGCTCCCGGAGGCCCTTGCCCTCTGAAATATTAATGCCAGCATAATTTCTCTCTCCCCGGGTGAGGGAATGGCTCGTCTGGGAGGATCTGGGGGAGGAAGGTTGGGGGGAGCGGGGGGAGGAGGGTTGGGGTTGGGGGGGGGGGGGGGGGGGGGGGGGGGGATAACTAAGTTTGAAGGAGGACGCTTGTTTTTGTCTCTCCCATTAGGTGTTGAGTGTGGATGGGTGAGTAATGGATAGATTGATGAATGGGTGAGTGATGGATAGATTGATGGATGATGAATGGGTGAGTGATGGATAGATTGATGGATGATGAATGGGTGAGTGATGGATAGATTGATGGATGATGAATGGGTGAGTGATGGATAGATTGATGGATGATGAATGGGTGAGTGATGGATAGATTGATGGATGATGAATGGGTGAGTGATGGATAGACTGGTGGCTGATGAATGGGTGAGGGATGGATAGATTGATGGATGGGTGAGGGATGGATAGATTGATGGATGATGGATGGGTGAGTGATGGATAGATTGATGGATGATGAATGGGTGAGTGATGGATAGATTGATGGATGATGAATGGCTGAGTGATGGATAGATTGATGGATAATGAATGGGTGAGTGATGGATAGATTGATGGATGATGAATGGCTGAGTGATGGATAGATTGATGGATGATGGATGGGTGAGTGATGGATAGATTGATGGATGATGGATGGGTGAGTGATGGATAGATTGATGGATGATGAATGGGTGAGTGATGGATAGACTGATGGATGATGGATGGAGACAGCATCACACCAACGGTGTCGGCCCACCCTGAAGTTGAAAAACCGGTCCCAGAAGGCTTTGCATGTAAGCGGGATTCTCTGGCTGCGGAGCGTGTGAATGCGTGGGGGTGGCTGTGTGTACACACCAGGGCTGTGGGGCTGTGGAACACTCGCCCTGTGTGTACAAGGCTCCGTCATCCAACTCAAACGTGTTTTAACACTCCTGCATCGAAGACTGTAGCACACACACACAACGCACGCACGCACGCACGCACGCACGCACACGCACACACACACACACACACACACACACACACACATATTTGTCCCAAGGGAACCTCGTCTTTTCATTCTGTCATCATCCTCCCTCACAACCGCCTCTCTCACGTTCTCTCTCTCTCTCTCTCTCTCTGTCTCTCTCTCTCTCTCTCTTTGTCTCTGTCTCTCTCTCACACACACCTTCATTCTCAGTGACACCCATCGTTCAGTCTGTGTTCCTCTCCACTGCTCACCATCGTAACACAAATCACATTACACACAAACACACCTGCTCACACATGCTCTCTCTCTCTCGCTATCGCTCACTAGCTCGCTCTCTTTCACGATGCTTTTATGTCTCTCTACCTCTCTTGATCACAGGCTGTCTCTCTACATTGACACTATCCCTCTCTCCCTCGCTCTCTATGCCCCTCTCTCTCTCTCTCTCTCACTCACTGTATTTCTCTATCACTCTTGCTCTCTCACTCAGTAGGTATCTCTCTCTCTCTCTCACGAGGTATCTCTCTCACTCTCTCTCTCCCACTCACTTGGTCTCTCTCTCACTCTACCTCTCTCTCTCTCTCTCTCTCTCTCTCTCTCTCTCTCTCTCTCTCTCTCTCATTGACACGCATGCAAACGCTGCGTGGCTTTGCGTCACCCCTCCGTTCCGCGTTATTGCACATGACACTCGGCCCACATAATGGAGCCTCTTTTCATCTCAATTTGGAAGGCTAATCTTATTGCTTTGATTAACGCCAGCCTCATTTGCATATCAAGGCCTCCCCTCCTAGCAGTGCCTCCTCTACAAATCCCTCCCCTCCCTCACACCCCTTTTTTCCAGTGTGAGATAAAAAGGAATCTATGTATCTATCTTTCTTTAGAATACCCCCCTCTCCTCCTCCCTCTGCTCCCACCTCTCCTCCTCCCTGTGCTCCTTCTCCTCCTCCTTCTGCTCCCACCTCTGTTCCCACCTCTCCTCCTTCTCCTCCTCCTTCTGCTCCCACCTCTTCTCCTCCCTCTGCTCCTCCATCTGCTCACATCTCTCCTCCCTCTGCTCCCACCTCTGTTCCCACCTCTCCTCCTTCTCCTCCTCCTTCTGCTCCCACCTCTCCTCCTCCCTCTGCTCCTTCTCCTCCTCCTTCTGCTCCAACCTCTCCTCCTCCCTCTGCTCCTCCATCTGCTCCCATCTCTTCTTCTCCCTCTGCTCCTTCTTCTCCTCCTCCCTCTGCTCCTACCTCTGTTCCTACCTCTCCTCCTCCCTCTGCTTCTTCTCCCTCTGCTCCTTCTCCTCCTCCCTCTGCTCCTCCATCTGCTGCCAACCTCTCTTCCTCCCTCTGCTCCTTCTTCTCCTCCTCCCCTCTACCCCTTCCTCTGCTCCCACCTCTCCTCCTCCTGTACTCAGTTTCCCTCCTATTCTTCCTCCCTCCTTGGTTCGTTAACCCCTTGTTTACGAAGTAATTCCTGCTGTCCCTATTCATCAGCGTCATCGCTGTTATTGTCTTCTTCCTCACCCTCATCTTCCTCACAGCCCCCAGCATTGTCGTCATCATTGTCCTCAGCGCCGTCGTCTTAGTTGCCTTCATCACCATCGTCTTCAGCACCCATCACCTTTGTCTTCAACATCATCTTCATTAATACCATCAACTTTATCACCACATAATTTTCACCATCACCATCACCCTAATCATCACCATTATCTTCATGGCTACCATCATCTTCATCACCCCATCAGCTTCATGGTCCCCATCAGCGTCATGGTCTCCATCAGCTTCTTCACCACATCATCAGCCTTATCTTCATAACTTTGTTCTCCTCATGTTTTCCTTTGTCAACTTCATTCTCCTCATTGTTTTCATCGTTTTCCTTATTTCATTATCTTAATTATCTCTATGTGCCCCCATCTTCACACATCACGTCTCGCTCCTCTTCATCATCATAACCATCTTCATAGTCTTCCCCGCCTTAATTATCTTTCTCATCTTCACGGTTTTTCTAGAGGCCTTCCTCCTTGTGATTTCCGTGTCGTTGTGCTCTCCTCTCAGCCCGCTGCCCGGGAGAGAACTATGAGATCACACAGAATGAGGCCCTCATCATGATTGGCCAATGAGTAACGAGCCGGTCTAAATTGGTTACTCATGATAACCCAACAGGAATTGTAGCAGCCCACCAGTGAGTCATGTCTGTGTTTGACCAAGATGGAATGTTTTGGAATCCTTGAGAACGCCTCAGCTTGTTTCCTTGTCTTGTTAACTGAGCAGGAGGTACACAGGGTGACGTGCTGCACATTCTCCCTTCATCCTTCAGGGTCCACAAGGCCTGGTCCCACCCTGACCCTCCAGAACAGATCCTTCAGGGTCCACGAGGCCTGGTCCCACCCTGACCCTCCAGAACAGATCCTTCAGGGTCCACGAGGCCTGGTCCCACCCTGACCCTCCAGAACAGATCCTTCAATGTCCACGAGGCCTGGTCCCACCCTGACCCTCCAGAACAGATCCTTCAGGGTCCACAAGGCCTGGTCCCACCCTGACCCTCCAGAACAGATCCTTCAGGGCCCACGAGACCTGGTCCCACCCTGACCCTCCAGAACAGATCCTTCAGGGTCCACGAGGCCTGGTCCCCCCCTGACCCTCCAGAACAGATCCTTCAGGGTCCACGAGACCTGGTCCCCCCCTGACCCTCCAGAACAGATCCTTCAGGGTCCACGAGGCCTGGTCCCACCCTGACCCTCCAGAACAGATCCTTCAGGGTCCACGAGGCCGGGTCCCACCCTGACCCTCCAGAACAGATCCTTCAGGGTCCACGAGGCCTGGTCCCACCCTGACCCTCCAGAACAGATCCAGACCCATCGTCTCAACCCCTACCTTGTAGCCCCCATCGTTGGCCGCCCGCTGCACTTGTACTGGATGGGGTTTCAGCGTCGTTCCCACTTCAACACGGTGAGTCCAAACCCCAGTCATTCCCACGGCACAAAGCGCCCTCCTTCGGCACGGCGATAGACACTGTATGGCTGGGGAGCACCACCAGCGAGAGGCGGGGCCTAACCCAGGGAGCTCTGTGATGGAGTCGGGGGTCCCCATGTGTTTCCCTGCCAGCCGTGTGGACGCCCCCCCCCACCCCCCCCCCTGCAGGATGACTGCTCTTAATGAGTAGGGTTATGGATTTAATAGCCTCAGTGATTCAAAAGCACCGGCGGCTCTGGACGGGATGACGTGGCTCTCCGTGTGCCGGCGTTTTGAGTGTGTGATAAATGAAGAACCAAAATGTCCGCCTGCTGCTGCGTCCGACCGCTGCAGATGGTTCACTGGGGAGGGGAGGGTGGGAGGATGGGGGGGGGGGGGGGGGGGG
>JAXIVH010000040.1:1167261-1176343 GCA_036785325.1 Urophycis tenuis | reverse complement strand
ATTCAACTGTATACACGCACTCTAACTCTCTCTCTCTCTCGCTCTCGCTCTCTCTGTCTTTCTACACCCCTATCAGTTTTCACCCATGGTGCAAAAGCTCCCAGTTTAAACCCCTTAAGTTCAGGGGTCAGTGTTTAAGTGGAGACATTGTATTCCCCCACTCCAAGACGCCTGGGTTTATAGACTCCTGGCGGACCCTGAAAACACATGTTCTCACAGTCTGTCCCTCACTATCACACACACGATCTGACTCCAATATATAGAAACATCCTCAGCCAATACACGGTTCTAATAACCTGCCATCTACTCCACTGTGTGGCCGGCCGTCTTTAGCCCCAGAGATTTGCGGTAAATGGCTTTTATACGCATTGTGCTATAGGCAATCACCGGCTTCCCCTCAGCCAATCATGATTGAGCCCAAATCCTAATGACGATCCAGCTTATACTTACACAAACACACACCCCAACACACACACACACACACACCAACAACCATGTACACACACCAGCACATGCCAGGACACACACATGCCACAGACCTGCAGACCACAACACAGACATACAAACATACAGACTTACATGTGCTAAAATACACACAAACCAAAACACACACACACAAAACACACATTATTCTTGACAACATCTCCAACTGAGGAGCAGATTGGTAGCAGGGACTTAACCCCCCCCCCAGTAGGGGGCAGTACCATCAGCCATGACCCCCATTTGACCCCATAAGGGCCCACAGAGAGGGGGAGGCCCTCAGGGCTCAGGATCCCAACACGCAACCACAACAAAGTGTGACTGTAAAAACACACAACAAACTGTTCCACACTGAGGCGGATGAAGCAGACACAACATGTGACTGTTACACATGAGAGCAGAAGCACGAGAACACAGCCGTAGAGCAGGTCACTGTCACACACTCAGGGGCCGAACACACAACCACACAGCATGACGACCACAGAGCAGGTGGGCTTAGAGCCTTCAACCACAGCTCTGTTGGAGGCGGTCGACGCAAAGCGCTGCACAAGAGCACTCTGGCACTGGATTGAAAAGTAAATATAACTGGAAAACCGGAACAGTTGCTCAAATCTGTAGCCACTCCCATTTTAAGGGTTAAGAATACCGATGACCACTTCCTCCTGGTCAAAGTTGGTTTCCCGGGGGGGATTGAATAGTTTAACTGTGTGATGGATGAAGGGGGGGTTAAGTGGGTGTGTCCTATTAGCTCCTCTTAGCGGCTGGCGCTCCAGCGTTAGCCGCACGCGCACACGCTGAGACACGGCTCGCTAAACCCTTATGGCGCTAAAGTAGATCTTCTCATTAAGTGAAACTGCTGAAATCTCCTTATTTTATACAAATGATGGAGTGAATGGCGGTCGCTTAGACCCACCAACCATGGGATTGCAAAACACATACGCAGGACTTTTTACCTCCCCTCATCCTCCTTTTTCATCACATACACCCTTCACTCTTTCCAGCTGTCCCTCCTTCCCTCCTGCTCTCTCTCCCCCTCTCTCTTTCTTTCACTCCCTCTCTCCCTTCCTCTCTATCGCTCTCTCCCCTCCCCTCCTCTCCCTCTCCCTCTCCCTCTCTCTTCTTATCCATTTGAATCTATTTTCTCAGTCTCACTCCTCCTCTCATGTCCCCACTCTCGCCGTCGTAGCTCTCCCAACAACCTGACCTGTCGGTCGCCCTCTTGCCGTGCGCACGTGTGCACGTGATAATGGCGTGTGCACGTGGTAATGGCGTGTGCACGTGGTAATGGCGTGTGGATGGAGAATGGGGCAGCTAATTCAAGAGTCTGCAGTTGTTATTATTATTAGAAGGGGGATAGGGAAGAGTGTGTGTGTGTGGGGGGGGGGGGGGGGGGGGGGGGGGGGGACTGAAAACAGTGCCCACTCACTGTTGCCGTGTCAACGAGAGGGCACCTGTAAAATGCGTTGAGATCCCTCCCAACACACACACACACACACTCAAAATGACTATTTTACATACAATAGAAAAATAAATTAAATAATAAACATGTTGTTTTGCATTATTTACCATTACAATCATTACAGATGTTGGAAAGATAGTTAAATTGTCATATCAAAAGCTCACGTCAATATATAAATATAATAATATATAGACAATGTAGCTTTTGGAATTTCCTGAAATATATTACATGCAAACTTATTAACGAGGCGCCATAGACGACTCACACAACGTGTTGCTGCCCCCTAGCGACAGAATAGAACAAGAACACCACACTCGACCTGAACGTGCTCCATTGTGATCACGTGATCAAAACAAGCCAATATGGCGTCCGACAATGTTGTATTTACCGAATGAAGCGCCACTTTCAATCCTTTACCATCCGTGTAAAATTATACTCTCAACATTACATTTATATTGGAGTAAAAGTTCGTCGGCCGTTCATGGCAAGTTTTCTCTAGTGCGTTTTTGCGGCATAAAATGCTTTAAATGAAATTTGACAGCTCTGTAATGGAGGAGGTCGAGGGCAAGAAAAGACATGTAGGTTTCTGTTTACTACTCTGATCAGGAGATCCCTGCAGCATCCACTGCAATCTCACCTGAAAAAGCTGTACATCACCAATTCACTGTTTTATATCGATTGATCAACGTCTAATGTCCATGTTGCCCCTCTCCTTTCTGTGTATTTACAGACGTTTTTACGAGTGCGGGCAAATAGACAAACAAGGCTGAATGGTATGTATACGTCCTGAGTTACACAATTTGAATGCCACTACAAATAATCACAACGAGATGTTGTCTTTATGTACCATTAGTATTTATGATGTTGTTATACATTCAGTTAATGCATTTAATTACAGGTCCTCTTTATGAAACATCACGTTATTGAGTAAAAGACTGCATTGCTAAATTGTTTAAAAAATGCTGAACACCTTTTGTTTAAAGTGAATACTACAGAATTACGACTGAAATCGACAATACCTAGTCATTGTTTTGAGGATTATTTGGATAATTGACATTACTTTTGTAAAATATGATTAGTTGCAGTGATAATGCACTGTAGAATTTAGCCTGTTCACATGACTCACAGAAGTGTAGAGAATATGTGTGTTCACAACCCATATGTTATACTAAATGGCTATTGCCAATTTATGATACATTCATGACTAACATCCATACTAGATAGTCTTTTTTTATTCATCCTGCCCTATTTATTGCTTCTAATCAAAAAGTAAAAATAAACATGGTACTAGATAAGAAACCTTTGAGGAACACGACAGACAGACAGACAGACAGACGTACTTTATTGATCCCTGAGGTGAATCCCTTGGCAATAGTAGCCTCTCTTGCTCTCTCCTTTCCCAATCTCTCTCTCCCCCTCTCCTGGGGGTTATCCTATGCCAGCTAAAGTTAATGTTGCTGTACTGCCGTGCTTTTAGCACCCACAGAGGACCCAGGGTCCCAAGTCTCTAACTATATATAGGGAGTTAAGAGTAGAGGGAGGGCTGGTTGAGATGCTAGGTGAGGGAGAACCACCATGGGCTGCATGCCGCCTCCTTCAACACAACTTGATGCATGCCTTCTGTCATCAGTCAGACACGCTTCATGTAAGGCACTTCTTTGTGTTTTGCAAGTCAGTCTGTCGGTGGTACTTTATGATCGCAGGCAGTTTACATTGTGTATGTTGACATCATCAACAGCCCCTCGCTGTTCAATGTGACGAACAGTGTATGTGTTATTATCTGTGTATAATCTGTTATAGCCTTTATTTTGAATGAGACCATCAGAGGGCTTTGTAGGATGCTGATGCTAACCTGTGTCTCTCCCCTGGCACTCTTCCTCCAGCTCGTATAGGGAAGATGAAGAGGAGGAAGCCAGAGGATGGAGGACAGGTATGTCCACTGTGCAGCGTGCCGCTGGCTGGGAGCGAGGAGGAGATGAGTAGACATGTGGAACAATGCCTCATCCAGGTAGTCGACGTCCAAGCACTGGCACCCCTCCTCTTCCTCTTTAATCCAACCTGTCACCGGCCTCTACCGGTCCAGACAGCCTATCAGCTCTCTTCCCTGGGGCGGATTCCGACCAATCACCTCTTTCCTTGTAGAAGTCAACCAATGGCATGCGTAGAATACACCGCTTTAACCCTCCCTTCCTTCTGTATACGTGTGAACTGGTGGCGAGTGGCGACTGTGGTGTTTGTCGATGTGATAATCACCTTTTTTTCTTAGATTAGAACTAATTGCGATTGGTTACCTCGCGGCTGACCAATCACAGCGTGGTTCTGGTGGACTTCTCACTATCTGTTATTTTAACCAACAATCATCTCTATTGTTAATATATCTAATTGTCTCTCTCTTTTCTGTCATTCTGGAGAATAACTAACCAGCACTAGACCACCCACGCATAAACAAGTGTTCACTGATAGCAGTTACACAAAATGTGTTGTAATACAAATTGATTGGACTATTGTTTGTTTCTGTTTTTACAAAAAAACAGAAAAGCGAACCCCATACATTATCAATTTAGTTCTGAACTAATTATGGAGTATTGACACCTAGTCAAAGCAATTTGTTGTAGTCTTAAATCCACCTGTTAAAAACATCAGTTCAGCTGTATAGTTGTCGTGGTTCCACTGCTGTCCTGTGATGTGACCCGTGGTGTGTGTGTGTGTGTGTGTTGTGACATCAGCGCGAGGGTGCGTTCGCCGATGACGACTCTGCCGACGGCGAGAATGGGCGGGGCTTCGAGGAGTATGAGTGGGCGGGGCAAAAGAGGATCCGAGCCACCGCGTTGTTGGAGGGAGGTTTCAGAGGTACGCACGCACGCACACACACACACACACACACACACACACACAATTAGTGTGCTACTGCGTGTTTAGCCTGTGGATGCTAATAAAATATGGGAGCATTATCAGGGTAAAGAGATTGCCTATAAAGATAAAGGCCACCATAGTGATGATGATGATGATGATGATGGTGATGGCCCTTCGAGCTGTGTGCTCAGCTCCATCTCTCCCTCCATCCACCCCCTCTCTCTCTCTCTCTCTCTCTCTCTCTCTCTCTCTCTGTGTCCTTCCATTTGGCTCCTTGGTGTTGCTATCCAGCCGTGGTTCTGCCCGGCTGCTGTCCAGTCGCAGCAGTACTGGCTCTCTAGAAGCAGCGCTGAGTGTGACTGGGGAGCCCTAATGGGTCCTGCTGGCTCTGGTGACCACCGGGGCTGTCCCCCCGTATCGCTCCTTAAGCCAGGCCAAGGAAAACACATTTAGCTGGGCGATTGACCTGCCGTGTGTGTGTGTGTGTGAGACCGTGTGCACATTTGGGTGTGTGTCAGTAGGACCGCATTGGCCCTGCAATGCAATTATAGAACTGGACCCAGGAGTAGGCCACCAGGGACCACAGAGACTGCACTCTTGACACACACACACACACACACACTCCTACATGCATAAGGCACACACCCATTCCCCCTACATCTCACTCTCCATCTCCTGTCTGGCGTGTGACTGTAGATCTCTCTAATCTTTCCTCTGATTCATAATTCATTCATACATTTTGGACTTCCAATTATAATAGTTGCACTGCCTGTGTCGTTTTAGTGCAGTCAGCTAATTAAGAATTTTACAAATAGTCCACTTTTTAAATAAATTATAACCAATTGGATTTTTGAAAAGTAGAATTAAACTTCTAAATGAATGAGACATTTTGAATGTGTTTTCTAGGTCACACAAATAGCCTCCAATTGAGCTACATTGAAGCTTGTGTGTATCTGTGTGTCTGTGTGTGTGTGAGCTTTCACAACGTGTGAGGATGAAATTCTAAGAGCCTCCCCTATTTCACAGTTCCTACTCCTCTTTTATCCCTCCATCTCTCCTTTCTCTCCTCCATCCCTGTTCGATCTGTTGTTTAAACAGTCACACACACACTTGCACATATACACACACACACGTACACACTCAAACATTCTTACACAGACACACTCGTACACACATACATACACACACACACACACACACCAGACAATCGCACACTCGTTCACACACACACACACACACACACACACTTCTGTCACAGGGGCAAAGGAGGCAGATCAATGTTGAAATCCCGACTAAAGCTCAGACAAACAGCAGTAGAAGGTTGGGCAGCAACAGAGCCCTCTCTCTCTGGCTCATTATGCTGTTTAGTGTTAAGTGTTGAAGGGGTAGACAGGACCCTTCTGCTGTTCTCTAATGGGCCGCTGTGTGATGTGACACGAACCACAGAGGTGCCCCCAAGGAGACCATACACTGGAGAGACTTGAAACACAAGACAGACCCCCCCCCACACAACACACACACACACACACACACAACACGCAGACACACACACACACACAACACGCAGACACACGCACACACACACACACACACACACACACACACACACACACAGGTCCACTCAGAAGGTGGATTTTCCTCTTAAAAGATCCTGTGGTTCAAACACACACACACACACACACACACACGGATGGAGCCAGCTGTGTCTCTTGAGCTAAGCGATGGATGCAGAGATGGTCTGCGTGTGTGAGGACCGTGGGGGGTGAGGGGTGGTCTCGGGCAGGATAAAGCGGGGTCTATCTCCGTGTGAAGCGCCAGCAGCCTCCCTTTTGTGAACCTGGAAGAAAGCCAGCTGCTAGACATAGGAGGCAGGGGGGCTTTTAAAGAGCCCCCCTGCCCCCCCATCCTAAAACAGGAGCAGACAGCCTGGGGAGGGGAGTGGAAATCGAACAAGCTCAGGTTGTGATTCAACTTCAACATGTTTCTGTGTGTGAGAGGGTGAGAGAGGGAGGGAGAGAGTGAGTGAGACACTTCCCTGTATCTCTCCAGCTTACCGGGGTTCAAAGAGCCATTTTGGCAGAAGCTGAGACGTCTGTCCCTTGTAGCGGTGTGTCCATCAGTGTGTGTGTCGGTGTGTGCGTGGGTGTGCCTGTGTATGTGTGTGTGTGTGTCTGTGTCCGTGTCCGCGTGTGTGTACGTGTGTGTGAGCTTGCCTGTGTGTGTGTGTGTGTGTGGCTGTGCCTGCTCCTTCTAGCACTGCTGGAGGTAGAAGTTAGCTATCTATTAGTACAGAACATCACAGGGCGCCCCCCCCCCCACAACTCTACAGTCTCACTCTTCACAAAGTTGGCCACTATTTCTTCATACATTTTATTATTTTATTATATATATTTTTTTACACCTGTCTGCTTTTTAAGTCATTGTAGAAACGTCTGGCAGAATGTCAGGTCTCCTGCTTTTTCGGGAAACTTCCCCAGACTTCATGTCATCTTGACGTGAAGTATTTTTACCGCCAGATAAGGACCAACACTGCAGCCTCTGCAGACAGACAGACAGACAGACAGCTGCGCGCCAAACGGATCTCCCCGTTTCATCATGGCTGACCATCAGTGTAGCCATCGGAAGGCAGAGCCACAGACAGATCTCTGGATAACGGGGGCCCTTGGTAGAGGAAGAGGGATTACTGCTGGAGATGGCCCCCAGGAAAGAGCAGATGTTGAGGTTTGGGGGGGTGGGGGATCCTCTTGCTTTGAAGAAGGACTTCAAAGATGGCCGTCGCATCTCTTTGTGTCTCTCCCTCTCTGACCTGTAAATGGCACAGCGATAGCATGCCGACCTTTGCCATTCCTCACCCCCACCCCCCGCATATCTCTCCCTCTCCGAGCGGTCGCGATAATTGCTATGGCAACGGGGTGTCACCCGAGGCCGTCTGGTCGGGTCGATCGGGGCTCCCGAGCCTGCCTGATGTGTCCTTTGATCGCCCCCCCCCTCTCCCTTTTAGATCACTTGGGGGTAACCATGGTGACGCGTATGTAGATTGGATGTGTCCCGTGTTAATGTCAGGAAGCGTGTTAGCTGCTGGAGGGAACACGTGTAGTTGGCGTGTTGAGAGTCAACGATATGCATGACGGGGGGCTTCAGAAATGAGTGTGTGTGTGTGGCAGTGGGTGTGCGTGCGCCCTTTTATTGATTGCCCTGTGTCTTATTAAGGTGCAGGTGACGGAGGCAGGGGAAAGGGAGGAGCTGATGTGTGTATCTGTAATTAAGGGGTACCCCACGCAGACATTTTGTGTGGTCAATTGTCGTTATTACCTGAGATTACATTGTACAGTGAAAAACATGCTTACTTTTCTGTTTTTGGCCACTTAGGAGAAAAATGCAGTTAAATGTCATGTTTTGTTTGTTTTGCTGAATTTGCTATAATGTAGCAAAATATCGTTCACATGGTGGGTATTGTCCTTTTTATTTAGAGTAGAAGAAGAAATATATGGCAAGGCAATGGGACAAAAAGTTAAAACTGTTAATAATAGCTGCGGAATTATGAAGAAATTAGTGGATTTATGGAGATATGGAGGAAGGAAAACCAACAGAAGGAAGGGAAAAGGAGAGGAAGAATCTAAGGGTTAAATATGCTTCAAAGAAGGATGGGTGGAGGTAAGGGAAGAGGGTGTGTGTGTGTGTGTGTGTGTGTGTGTGCACTTTGAGTGAAAGGCAGTTAAAGTGAGTCTGACCTTTCGCTGGCTAGATTAGATTGGCCTGCCAACACTGCTTAGAGGGACAGATAGTCGCACGTGCACACACACACACACACACACGCACACACACACAGGTAAAGACCAAGTATGTGGCTGTGCACATGCCTCTTGGACCACGTAACATACATACAAGTCTACCCATCGGGCAGGAGTCCTCAGATGTCCCAGGCCCAAGAGCTGTGGTTGTTTTCAGCAATAATACGAGCTGTTGATTAGATGTTAAAAACGACATTGATTCAGTTATAATTTTTTTACTTGACCTTTGAACCTGGGGTTCTGTCCACGGTGGAGATGTATCTCCTGTCCGTAGCAATAGTCCAAAAGTTAAATGCCACTTGCTGTTGTCACCAACCGGCCACAGAATCCATAGTGCGATCAATTGATTAGATTACCAAGGATCCCGTTCTCTCCCCGCCTCAAACCTAGCTCTCTCTCTCCCCCTCCCTCCCACGTTAGCGTGCTGGTGGTCCCAACCGCCCAGTCGCCGCTCGGCTGATGAAACGCTCTGCAATGCATAGACCGTCAATCTTGCGTC
>JAXIVH010000040.1:1132261-1164761 GCA_036785325.1 Urophycis tenuis | reverse complement strand
GGGCCGGAGAGGACCAGGGGGAGGCCCGCGAGAGGGAGGCGCTGCGGGGCGCCGTGCTCAAGTACGTGGCCCGCGCCGTGGCCTAGCGTAGCGCGCTCAGGGACTTGTGTAGTGTAGCCTAGCGTAGCACGCGCTGGTACATTTAGTGTAGCCTAGCGTAGCTCGCGCTGGTCAGTATAGTGTAGCCTAGCGTAGCTCGCTCTAGTACATCTGCGGTGTGTCCTAGCATAGGTCGCTCTAGTACATCTGCGGTGTGTCCTAGCGTAGGTCGCTCTGGTACATCTGCAGTGTGTCCTAGCGTAGGTCGATCTGGTACGTATATGTGTAGCGGGCTTATGGACGTATATAGTGTTGCCTAGCATTGTGTGCTGGAGTACATGTATAGCGTAGCCTAGCGTACGTATATAGTTTATCCTAGCGTAGCATGCTCAAGTACACAGCATTAATGTTTGGTATTAGTGTTTATTGTTAATTGATCTGTATTCCATGATGACACTATGATTTGTATTTTCTAGTATATTCTTGTTATTTTAGCCTTTGCTGTCCCTAATGTGTAACATGTAATAGTCAAACGAAAGCTTCACCCCAACATAACTTCATCATCAAGTGTGTTGATAAAACCAGATGTCCACCTGACAGACATGTTGCATTGTGGGGGTTGTAGTCTCTAATCCCTGGTCTTTCTCTCCTCTCTGACTAACAGCGGTGGAATGCCTACTACCAGAATAACGCCAGAGTTCTCCAAATGGGCCAGCGACGGTGAGTCCCAGCACGCACATGAAGGCAAAAATAAAGTCAATACAGGAGTACTGGGGATCTAAATACAGACCGGAATCTTCCGCTCCTTGCATGAAATGTAGAGATTTTGATTGTGGAATACATCAATCATTCTCACCCTAACCCTGTATTGATGCTTTCAATGCTAATCAGATCTGGAATAATTGGGTCCTTTTTTATAGGATGTATATTTCTGGGATTCTGGATCATATTGATCCTTTTATTTTGTTACATAGAATTGTAATTTGACATAGAATTTGACGTTTTTTTATTTCAAATAAAAAAAATGATTTCTCGATGGTAAAATGTATCCGACGTCTCCCACGGTTGGTTAGAGATTGTCACCCTTCAAAATGGCGCCTTTTCTCCGGCGTGTTCCGGCGCTTGGGAAACATGAAGGTGTGTGAGATGTGAATGTGGTCCCCGCTCTGCCCGTGTCTGCAGAGATGCCGTCGACCAGCAACGGTGAGAGCAGCAAGGCTGACCCCAGCACGCCCTCCTCTTCCTCCTGCTCCTCATCCTCGTCCTCCTCCGTGCCACGCACCTGTAAAAACAGCGAGATCGAAAAGTAGGTGGCGCCCGTGAACACACACACACACACACACACACTCACACTCTAGTAAAAAGAAAAAGTGGGAGAGAGAATCACTCCCACCGCTCTATAACGACATCAGTCCACACACACACACACACACACACACACACACACACACACACACACACACACACACACACACACACACACACACACACACACACACACACACACACAGATACACATACACGCACACACACACACACACGTGTGCACGTACACGCACAAACAGCCAAACCCTATGACTTTCTGATGAGTTTTCTTACTAGTGGGAGAGTTGCCTTCTGGAGAGGTCATAAATGATGCATTTAGTCAGGTGTGTGTGTGTGGGTGGGCGTGTGTGTGTGTGTGGGTGGATGTGTGTGTGACAAGACAGGGTGGGTCTCTCTTGGTATTGATCTTCTCTGCAGTTCTCGTCTGTCTGAGCTGAGAGCTGGCTTGGAATCCTTAATTGGGACACGCGCACACACACACACACACACACACACACACAGTCTGTTGAATGAAACATCGCACAGACGTAATGTTCAAATAAGAGTCCTCAGAAGTCCTGTGCTAGCATAGCACACAGCACAGGGATGAAGGCTAACATGAAACATGGAAGTACAATTTTAGTTGACTTGAGACAGCAGTCAGTTGATTGTCGAATGAAAAGAAAAGTATGTTTTAGGAGAATGGTGAGAATTTTCATCGATCAACACGGCATTGTTTGGTACAAATAGTTCCGATTCATTCATTCGTGTGTAACAAGTCAAGTTGCCTAACAAACCGGTATTAATAATACTACTAAGTTTAGTGCCTCACTTGTCTCTCCTAGCGTCATCACATTATTTCGCACAAATAACAACAAAATACTCTTAACAACTCATAAATCCATCCATTGAAATCCAAATCCCACAAACTTTGTATTTTCCATCAAAAATTAGTTAAGGGCCCTCTCTCTCTACCATTCCCTCTACGTCCTCCCCCCTCACCTCCACCTGTACGTCCTCCCCTCCTCACCTCCACCTGTACCTCCTCACCTCCACCTGTACCTCCTCATCCCCACCTGTACGTCCTCCCCTCCTCACCTCCACCTCTACGTCCTCCCCCCTCACCTCCACCTGTACGTCCTCCCCTCCTCACCTCCACCTGTACCTCCTCACCTCCACCTGTACCTCCTCATCCCCACCTGTACGTCCTCCCCTCCTCACCTCCACCTCTACGTCCTCCCCCCTCACCTCCACCTGTACGTCCTCCCCTCCTCACCTCCACCTGTACCTCCTCCCCTCCTCACCTCCACCTGTACGTCCTCCCCTCCTCACCCCCACCTGTACCTGATGGAGGAAGGGGAGTGTCGTGGTGTGTGAGGCCTGGCCAGAGGAGCAGGGTCTCTCAGGGGGGCGTGCGGCCCCCCTGCTCTTTGAGGCCTGTTATTCAAACCAGGGTCTGGATGAAACTATGTTTAGGGCCCTGCTGGCCTATTTGTCACACTCCTATATGCACCCACACATGGAAAGCTACACAAACTGGCACACACACACACACACTTAGCCACCCAGATCGTTTGACACGCATACCAACACGCACACACTCAAAACTCTCTAACACACACGCACAGACTCGTCTAAACATATCAGACACACAAACACAAACTTGCATGGCCACATGGACTCTCGCACACATTAAAAACTCTCATACACATATAATGGCCGAGACTGATTATCACACACACACACACACACAAAGCCCACCTCGACAGATCGCCCCCCACACAAACACACACACAAGCTTTCCCTCCTAACACAAATACACATGTAGCTGCATATGCAGACACTTCCACCATTCCATTAGAGGGAAGTGTGTGTGTGTGTGTGTGTGTGTGTGTGTGTGTGTGTGTGTGTGTGCGTGTGTGTGTGTGTGTGTGTGTGTGTAAAGGCCAGCACTCCCTAATTCCCCTCATTTCCATGTGCTCATTCATATTCTGCCCAGAGAAAACAATCTCTCACACACATCCACACCACGTCCCCTGCATGGGTAATGGGGGTCAGAGCACAGGCGGAGACGGGCGAGAGACATAGGAGGAGAGCTGCAGAACAACAGGGAGAGAGAGAGGGGAGAATTTGGGTGTGCGGGGGTGACAAAAAAAAAAGGAATTTGGTTGATTGCTTGCTTCTGCATGTCTGGCATATTCCCCCTGTCCTTTTGCCCCTGTGCAATTACTTCTCTCCCTCAGACACACACACACACACACACACACACACACACACACACACACACACACACACACACACACACACACACACACATCCACCCAAAGTGAAACACACACCTCTGCGTGCAGACACACACCTGCTACTCCTGTCTAACAAAGTGGGGTCACAGGTTTTTCTGTCGTCCCGTGAAATTATTTCAGGGGGGCTCGCCTCAACCTGGCCTTCTTGGAGGGCCTAGGAGAGGACATGGCAGAAAGTGTATCACTTTTGTCATTTGTTTGTTTTTTTTCTGTCAGTCTGTCTCTCATCTGGTCTCTCAAGTCAGTTGCTCAAGCTGAGCTGAACTCTGGATTTAAATGAATCAATCTGTAAACTGTGTGTGTGCGTGTGTGCGCACTCACGTGTGAATGTGTGTGCGTGCATGCTCGCGTGTGTGTGTGTCTCTGTATGCCTGCATGCTAGCGTTTGTGTGTGTGTGTGTGTGTGTGTGCATGTGTGCCTCTGTACCACATACTAAATATCAGCAGCGAGGCTAACAGGCGAATCACCAGAGCTGCTTGAAGTTTATTGATGGGAGACGGGGCCGGTGTGGGATGCTGGGGGCTGGCTGCGCTGTGTGTGTGTGTTTTGCTGAGCAAGGAGATGCATTTGATCAGTCGCTCTCTGTGGTGTGATCAATTGGGTGTGTGTGTGTGTGGGGAGGGGGATCAAGACAAGATGGGTCAGTGTGGCTAAGTACAGAGACAGAGCTCCGACAACCTGGATTGATTCTTTACGACACACACACTTGCTTCCTTCTCTCTCTCTCTCTCTCCTCTCTCTCTCTCTCTCTCTCTCTCTCCTCTCTCTCTCTCTCTCTCTCTCCTCTCTCTCCTCTCTCTCTCTCTCCTCTCTCTCTCTCTCTCTCTCTCTCTCTCTCTCTCTCTCTCTCTCTCTCTCTCTCTCTCTCTCTCTTGCACGTGAACAGAGGTGTACAAACACTCTGGCGTGTTGCTGTATGAATCATTGACAGCCGCTTAGTGTCACCATTTAAACAAAAAGCCTTGGCCTGCCACACACACACACACACACCACATGCTGAACACAAGACATCATCTTGGATGCGGTTCACCTCGTCTGGTCTGGGTCTGGCCGCCTGAGGGGAGGAGGAGGGGTGGGTGGGTGTGTGTGTCAAGGCTCCATCCCTTCACCAGTTCTTCAGTCTAACTCAAACAGAGTCGGCCCAAACAGATTGTTACTGCGTCTGGAAAATGACGGTTGGTTTCCTTGTTTGGTGGGAATGTGAAGCTCTGCCGTTAGCCCACGTCTCTCCTTGAGGCTGGTTCCCCTGCCAGGGCCCAGGTTCAACAGAGGACATTGGTGAGGATGTTGTATATTTTTATTTGATATATCTATATCTATGTTTTAATATTGTGTGTCGTGGGATTTTAAGGAAGGGAACACAGTGGTTGATATCGTGCTTACTAAATACCTTTTCCGTGTTGTACTTTAAATCCCCTGAGTGGTGACATTTAGAGTCAACCAAATCTTTACGTGTTACCTTCACCAACGTTGGCGCTGGCCCAGCGGCGGGCAAGAGACGGGTGAGGGACGGGTGAGGGATGGGTGAGGGACGGGTGAGGGTCTCCCCCTCGCTGCAGAGCTCTAATCCAAGTGTCTGTGTAAGGAGGTGCTGCTGGCCGCTGAATGATTGCATTGGAGCAAACAGGAGGTGGGAGGTGGGGGGGGGTAAACAATTCGCCTCCCACCGTAAATGCGCCATGCGTTTCGCTGGGGTGGGGGGGCTCGGCCACTGGCCCCCAAATGGAAACCAGATTTGTCTCCTTTGTTACGTTGACGCATTGTGTGTGTGTGTGTGTGTGTGTGTGTGTGTGTGTGTGTGTCTGTGTGTGTGTGTGTGTGTGTGTGTGTGTGTGTGTGTGTGTCTGTGTGCACGCCTGTACCTGTGAGGTGCTGTTTTGAGCATGCACGCTTTAGTGAAATCTCTCACTCTCTTCCTCGCTCTCTCACTCTTCTTCTCTCTCTCTCTCTCTCTCTCTCTCTCTCTCTCTCTCTCTCTCTCTCATCTCATCTCTCTCTCTCTCTCTCTCTCTCTCTCTCTCTGATCCCAGATGGGTAATGATCTGGTCCCCTTCCAGGGTTCTCCCCACATGCACACACACACAAACACACACACACACATTGTCACACACACTCATTCCCTGAAGATAAATGAGCTCACATGCACTCTCACACACACACACACACACGCACGCACACCGCACACACACACACACACCCCGTGTCTTCCCCTCTAAGATAAATGGGCCCTCCAATGCTATTGCTGCCAAATGCAGCGCTGCGGCTGGAACAATGTGGAGCGCTTTCCATGTGGCTCCTGCAAATAATTGAATCTGTCCCCAATTTAGACGTGATGAAGCTAGGTCTTTGCTGCGCTACCTTCCTCGCTCACTCTCTCACTCTCTCGCTCGCTCGCTCACTCTTTTGGTTGCTCACCCTCTTGCTCTCTCACACGCTCACTCCTCTCACTCTCCTCTCTCTCTCCTCTCTCTCTCCTCTCACTCTCTCCTTTACTTTCTCTGGTTGCCAGCCAGGAAACTTCATTTGTTTTAAAATTAAAGCTACTACAAAATAATTATTCAAATGGTTTTAATCAAGGCATTTTTTATTATAATCTGTGGTGCTTGTGTGTCTGTGTGTGTGTGCTCACACACATGCACATGGGCGCGCAAACGTACACGATTAACTGTGTGTGTGTGTGTGTGTGTGTGTGTGTGTGTGTGTGAGGCCCATGTAGGTGGACAGTAGATTAAGACACTGGGCTGATTGAGATGGATGGTGGGGGTCTTCACTCGCACACACAGACACTCACACACACACACACACACACACACATACACACACACCAAGGCACACAATGGAGAAATGAGGAATGGGCCCTGTGCTGGCTGGGGACGCAGTGCTAAACGGAGGGGAGGTAGAGCCATCTATCTGTCTGTCTGGGCGGCTCCCTCCCTCCATGTATCTACCACTCGCCCTGGGTTTCATTTGTCCTGCCTCTTTTCAATTACCTTTCTTCTTCACTTGATTCATTTCTGCTCCTTTATTTTTCCCTCCCTCTTTCTGTCCCTCTTTTGTCTTTTCATTCTTCCTTTCTTTAATGTGTGTTAATGTTTTTAATCTCTTTACTAAAACCCAATCGATGAAGCAAATGGCGAAAGTACAGCATGGGTAAAAGTAACGAGGGTGTGTCACATACGCACACCTCCTAACCCTAACCCTTATGGGTCACACTACTGGGTGCGACCCTTGACCCTGTGAGCTAGCTTCCTCGTGTTAGTATACAGCGTACATGCACTCTGCAGCGTCAGGACGTACACGTGAAGAACGCCAGGCGCTCTGAAACACAGCCTGCGGGAACTATCGATTTGAAGAAGTTCCAGTTGGCCACGTTGACTTATGCTCTGAGCAGCCCTGGTCGCCCCACTGCCCCACACTGTAGATATTATACATAGAGACCACACAGCAGTAATATATATGGATTCATAGCCTCGCAAATCAAAGGCAGGTTATTAGTTTATTTCACACTTAAAAGCCAGTGCTTGGGAGGGAGGGAGTGGGAAGGGAGGAGGGGGGGGAGGGCCCAAATCAGGAGTTATAGTGGTGGATCTGCGTTCTTGAAAACATATCCTGCTCCTCCGCTGGGAGTGAAACTCACCGGCTCAGTTGTGGAAACTACACCTCGCAGTTGTTGTCGACTTGTTTTATGAGTTGTGGAGCTGGGAGAGTTGTAAACCCTGGGTATTTATTACAAGGTTTTGGCCCGCAACTACTTTTTTTATCGTTGAGCGAAAAGCAGGCCAGCAATATTGTAGTGTTTTGGAATCACTGGACGTTACTTCATTTATTTTACTGGCTGTTTCCACGTTCTCGCTTCAGTCCTGTTCCCAAGGTGACACTAAATTAACACAGTTTTTGCAATTGCAACAAAGAAATTCCTACGAATACTTCAAACTGTCAGAGTGTTCGTATGATCAAGCACTCTAAATAAACGCGTGCAATAAACTTCTGTTTATGGTGTTGGGAATTAGCATAAATCAGCATGCTAGATGAATATTCATCAGAGGCCCGCGGAAAACAAGATGGAGGTTGGAACGGACTCTGAAACGAGGATATCGACAGACGTTTATAACCTCAAGGTTCCTCTTTCCCCTTTCTGTAAAATTACTTTGGACGAGTTATAAAAGAGCAGCCATATACAGGAGGGTGTTTCAGGAGAGTTTAGTGTGAGATACATTTACTGTTTGGCAGTTAAAGAAGTATAGAGACAGTCCTTGTTTCAGGGACAAGCCCAGTCTGGCTCAGTTAAAAGTCCATTGACGGCTGCTTTATAAGCTAGGAAGCTAATCAAGGCTAAATGGCTTTTTACAAGCTGGCCGCTAATAAGGGACAGGGAAGTGGGTTTACTGCTTGCAGGGTGGGAGGGGCCTTAACAGGAAGCTGGGATGCAGACATCAGGGTGCATCGTGGGTATCCCACAGTGGTACACCCAAAATGGCCTCCACACATCTCCACACATCTCCATGAACATAAAATAACTAAACATAGGTCATTGTCTATATGCACCATATTCACATTCACATTTGGTCATTACAACCAAATCAAAATCATCTTAAGCCCAGTGTTAAATTCCCCTGTATGTATTCCCTAGAAATGCCTGGATTCATGAGGAATCCATACTACATGCTTTTACACACACACACACACACACACACACACACACACACACACACACATAAAAGACCACCACTTATATGGCTGTCCTCTAGCAACCACCCCCCCCCCCCCCCCCCCCCTTGTGTCCTTACTTGTCCAAATCAATACGATCGATCAGCTACCTATCAGGCTGTGAAATGACCACATCACCATAAAACACACACACACACACACACACACTCCAGCCTGCATCCCAGCACAGAGTGGAACGGAGGGTCTATTATAAACACCACGCTCTGCTTCAGGCTTCATAGCTCACCGCCAAATCATCATCATTATCATCATCATCATCATCATCATCATCTTCCTCCTCATCAGTGGCGGTGGTGGTGCGGTTGGTGTGGCGGCCATATTGATTATAGTGATGGCGGCTTGGTATGCTGTTGGAGACCCCGCTGAACACAGGAGTGTGTCACCTGCTAATCATGTGCTGTTTGGTGTGAAGGGAACATGGTGGTGAGGGACCACAGGATGGATGGATGAGAGGTGGAGGCGAAGGTGGAGAATGGGAGAACGTAGTGGTGGGGCCGCAGGGGGGCTACAGCTGGGAGTGTAGATGTTGGTTGATGGTGTTGGAAGTGGAGCTGAGGTCTGTTCCTTGAGTGTGCGTTCTTGGTGAACATCAGGCAGAGTTGACACCACAGGGAGAACACATTGCCCACGGCTCACTTAATACTGTGTTGGTCCATAGTAATGTTTTATTATTATTATTAACTAACCTGCTTTGACTATGAAGCACGTTAGGGATGCTATCTTCGTAATGCTGGTAAAGTAGATCATATTGTATTACAGAAACATTTGTGCATGCTGTGATGTTCATGCGCCGGTCGTCTTGTTCCTGACAGTGATGAAGGTGATGAGAACATCCCTGACTCAAAAACAACATTCCACAAGTGCGGAATTTCACAGGAAAAAACAGAGCCCAACTGACACATTTTTCTCTCCCCCTCCCTCCCTCCCTCCCTCCCCCCTCCTCCCCCAGGGTAACAGAGGACTCCACAGCCACCACGCTGGAGGCTCTGAAGGCTCGCATCAGAGAGCTGGAGAAGCAGATCCTCAGGGGAGACCGCTACAAGTGTCTCATCTGCATGGTAAGGACCGCCCCCGCTCCCACCGAACCGACCAATCACCGCCGCCGTGATGCTGCTCATTAGCATAAAACAACTGGAAGTCATGGAAACTCAGCGGTTGAAATTAGTCACTGGAACAGACGTCATTTTTTGACCCCAAAAATGTAGACTATAGATAATTTTTTGATTATAAATAGTGACAATATTACATATTTTAAATAGTTTTACCATTTAAAGTCATGTGTATAACATGTGCATAATCTACTCCTACCGTTAAACAAGAGGAGATGCTGCCACTGACCTTTGACCTCATTAACACTGGGTGTTGGTGAAGTGAACAGTCTCTTTCCTCCGTTAAGAGGGTGCACATCTTCAGTCTCCAGCCAGCACCACCACTAACGCTGTCTCTGCGTAAACACCTTGTTATCTTAAGCCTTTCCCAGGCTTCTTAAGGTCCATCCTTATTGTGTTAGACTGAGTCGAGACCACACAGATCAACATGCATGCTGGCCCTGCTTTGCATTGTGTGATTGTGTCTATGTGTACCTTCATGTGGACCCCCCATCTAAACCCCCCCATCCCATCCACCCCAGAGACTGGACCCCGCTGGGGTCCGGTGGTTTGCCCTGGTCAGCGTGGTGCTGTTGCGTTGCGTGCGATAGCATGGGTGTGTGACCGTGGCTTGGGGCATGGCTTCCTCCTCCTCCTCCTCCTCCTCCTCCTCCTCCTCCTCCTCCTCCTCCTCCTGCTTCTCCTCCTCCTCTTCCTCCTGCTTGTTTCAGCGTTCTGTTCTTGTGTTGTTCTCCCATTCAATGAACAATCCCAACACCATCATGTGTGTGTCGGGTGTCGCGTTGACCACACAGATAAGGGAGGATGTTATTGGTTGTCATAGCGATAGGTGGTGTTGACGACAGACTCCAGCTACATGACAGAAATCGCTTTTGCCGTGTGAGGGAATTAGCCGATGACAAGTGGACCAGCAGCAGCAGCAGCAGCAGCTCGTCACCGGTATTGACGACCGATCGCTGATCGGTAGATCAATACCGACTGTCTTGACGATGTCCATCACTGAGGACGTCGCGGCCCCCCCGTCGATACGTTTAAACGTCTGCATCACCGCGGGGGGGCCAGGGGGGCCGGGGGCCGCCTGTTTAAACACACGCCACGTCCCATCTTTATTTAAAACACAGGAATTACAACACTGTCACGCGGCCGCCATGGAAGACTGTGGGTGTGTGTGTGCGTGCGTGTGCGTGCGTGCGTGCGTGTGTGTGTGTGTGTGTGTGCGTGCATGTGTGTGTGTGGATAATTACCGCCGCCTGCGTTTCCTAAAGGTCGCCAGGAGCCTGAGGTTACTCAGAGGGCGGGGAGCGCCGATCGATCACTCAGTGTCTCCCCCCCCCCCCTCCCCCCTCCTCCTCCCCCTCCTCACCACCCCACCAGACACGGCGGGCCGCGGTGCTCATCCGTCACTGTCGCTCCTCTTGCGCGCACGCAAACACACTGGCGCATCAGCATAAGCTCTCAGGCACACACACACACACACACACACTTTCAAATGTGCAGCATGCCTACACAAACACAAACATAATTTGTACAGACATATTTATTCTTAGAAATACATGCACTTCACTTAACTTCTATGTTAACACATTCCCATATAGAGACACACACTCCCTCACAGGTACAGCTAACCACACATCAGTCAAAGTGATCATTCCTTCACACACACACATACAAACACACTTCTTAGAAGCTCTCTGGTTGAGCTGTGACATGCTGGGCCTTCGGGCCTTAGGCTCCACAGATTTACAAAGCGCTGGTCAGAGAGACCGTTGATGTGTGAGATGGTCAGTGTCCACCCTTGTGTTGTGGAAATATGTTGTCTTGTTCAGACCCCCTGACTTGGCTGAGCTGTGATTGACATGTCTCCGACGGGTCCTTTGAGGTCGTTTTGACGAAGGTATTTTTTGGTGGAGATCTACCCCCACCTACTGGTCACCAGGGGAAACTACAGTCATTTGGACCTGAGAGTCGGAGTTGTTGAAACAGTTGGGTCCCAAGACCACACACACACTTGATGTGGATCAGAGTAATGTAGAATAAAGGTGAAGTCCTTCATTGCCACCATTGAACAGTACGCTCTCCGTACCCAAAGGGAATGGAACTGCAAAGACTGTCACTGGCGTCTCCAGCGAGGAGACGTCAGAACCAGCGTTGGCTTACACCCTACATGATGTGACAGGGTTGGCTGTGATGGGTGACAGGGATGTGCTGCTATCAGTGCACCAAACCCGAATAAATGTGTCCAATTGACATTCATTGTTCATTCATATATGCATTTCGTCATATATGTCCGATGTGGAACCCTACACACGCCCCCTTACACACACACACACACACACACACATCTCTGTGTTATTGCCACATGAAGCATGAAGTGTGTTTGTTTGTGTGTGTGCGTGTGTGCGTGTGTGTGTGCGTGCGTGCGTGCGTGCGTTCCTGCGTGTGCGTGTGTACGTTTGCACATGCTCAGTAAAACTGCGCGCTTGTGACTAGCGGGCACCTTTGGCTTCCCTCCTCACCCTCTCACTCCCCCCCCCCCCCCCCCCCCCCCTTCCGCAGAGGAAGCCTGCTATCCAATCAGGCGCTGAGAACAAGAGCCTAGGGGTGTGGCCAGGGCCCCGGCCGCCGGCCAATCAGGTCGGGGGGAGGCAGCAGCCTAAATCCCTCCCCCTGGGCCTGTACTGTCTGTATAGGGGCGTTGTGATTGGAGGCTACAGCAGCGGCATTAAGAGGCTCCTCCCACAACCTCTACGGAGGGTAAGGCACACCCTCCCTCCACGCCATCGCCCCCCCCGCCCCCCCCACATCATCACTGTGTACCCACCATTCAGAGAAGCTCTGCTTTCTATGAATGGGGAAAACCAGGCAGAACGTTCCTCTCGCTCTCTCTCTCCTTGTACCTTTCTCTCTCTCTCTCTCTCTCTCTTTCTCTCGCCTGCTTCCCTGTCTCAAACTGCCCGGCCTGACCATTGCCCACGTCCCCCCCCACCCCTTGTGTCCATGGCGACCGTGCGTCTCGTGTCCATGCGTGTGCTTGCTGCTGCGCGTGTGTGTATATCAGTATATATAAATAGATATATATATATGTGTATACACCTGCAGGTTTGTCGGTCCCTCTCCCCTCGCTGTGTTGCTCATGGGTTCTGTGCCTGCTGGCTGTGTCGTGTGGTGGTTGGTGCTGCTTTGGATGGCTCCTGGTTTTGGGTGGGGGGGTTGTGATGTGGGGGGCGTGGTGCAGGTGGGTGGGGGGTGCTGCACATGTGTTGTGGTGGTGTTGTGTCCATGTGGCTAGCTGTGTCCAGGCTCGGGGCCAGTGGATGTGCAGTATTAACCAGTTCTTCTCTGTTGTCTCTCTCTCTCTCTCTCTCTCTCTCTCTCTCTCTCTCTCTCTCTCTCTCTCTCGCTCTCTCTCGCTCTCTCTCTCTCTCTCTCTCTTTCTCTCTCTCTGTGTGCAGGACTCCTATACGATGCCACTCACCTCTATCCAGTGCTGGCATGTCCACTGTGAAGAATGTTGGCTAAGGACACTGGTAAGACTCACTCACTCACTCACACAACTTCAGGGGTCCCAGCTATGCCACGCTCACATTCTGTCATCCCTTTGTCACAAATACACACACACACACACACACACACACACACACACACACACACACACACACACACACACTCATGGTCTACACACACCAGAGCTGACCTCGTTCCTGTTGGAAGATGTCTGGAGTCCTGGGACCCAGGATGAGCCCCCTACCCCCTGAACACACAGGGTGGGTAGGGGGCTGCTGCAGCGGGGGGGGGGGTCAGGAGAGAGGGAGAGACCTGCTGTGACCTGGTGGGGGGGTCGGGGGGTCGGGGGGGGGGGGCACTAAAGGGAGAGATTAAAAAGAGTGGGAGATGAGAGGAGGAAAGAAGGACAGGGAGAAAGAACGGTGGACAGAGGTGAGGATTGGCTGGAGGGAACAAGAGAACGTTGAGGAGAACCAGAGAAGTGAAGTAAGCATTGACAAGACCAAGTTCAGGATTGGGATGAGAGGGGGATGGGGGGGGGGGGGGTAGACGGAGCCCAGAGACCACCCAGCCCCTCCATCTCCCTGCTGAAACGGACTTTATTACTATGGGATGGCACAGGATCAAAGCGCGCCGGAGGGGAAGCCAGACAGGTAGAGGGTAGCGTGTGTGTGTGTGTGTGTGTGTGTGTGTGTGTGTGTGTGTGTGTGTGTGTGTGTGTGTGTGTGTGTGTGTGTGTGTGTGTGTGTGTGTGTGTGTGTGTGTGTGTGTGTGTGTGTGTGTGTGTGTGTGTGTGTGTGTGTGTGTGTGTGTGTGTGCGTGCGTGCGTGCGTGAGACACATTAAAGCTGGGGTAGCAGTGGGCTTGAGCTGCATTAGCCCCCCACCGTGACTCAGCGCTGGGGGGAGGACACACATCCACACCAAAACATGTGGATACCGAGAGGTGTGTGACAGGCTGCACGGTGAGGGACGCTGAGAGAGACCTGAGTGTTTACAGGCTGGTCACTGATATGAGCGCCCACTGTAGGCTGCTGGCTTGTTTACCTGCACTACACTGTAGGACGTTTGATGCACCCCTCGACTGACCGTCTCTCTCTCTCTCTCTCTCTCTGTCTCTCTGTCTCTATCTCTCTCTCTCTGCCCCTGTCCTCCTACAGGGGAACAAGAAGCTGTGCCCACAGTGCAACACCATCACTTCTCCCGGTGACCTGAGACGTGTCTACTTGTGAGGAGATGTCCGGTCCTGCGCTCCTCCTCCTCCTCCCCGCTCTTCATCCGCCATCTTTGATTTCCCCCCCCCCCCCTTCCTTGGTCCGTCAGGAACCTGGTGGTGTCTCCCCCCCCCCCCCCCTCCCCACCAGGACTCCCTCATCGTGATGTCACCCCCCGCCCGGGGGGGAGGGGGGGGGGGGGGGGTGTGGACCGTGTGCTTCTGAGGAGATGAGATGATTGGACATCTCAGAGACTCCATTTGCTCTTCAACCCCCCCCACCCCCCACCCCCCTTAAGAGACCCGCACACTTAATGGCCAATCACAGTAGTACGACAAACGAAACGTGAAAATGGAAAAAAAGCGAAACAACAGCGTTCAGACCAGATAACTCAGACTTGCAGTCTGGGAATGTGACCTATGACCTCCAAACACTGCGCACATGTGACCCCCCCCCCCCCCCCCGAAACACCCCCCGACCCCCATTGGTTCACAGCACCGTTGGCTTGCGGAGACCCAAATCTGCTTCCGGGGGCTCGGAGAGTTCTGCCCGTAACCTTCCAAACCCCGCTTTGTCCGCCATGTTGTGTTTTTTGGCCGCGTGTCGCTGAGCTCTGTCGACCGAGCGGGGGGCCGCAGCCGGACCATTCGTTTCAGCGCAGCGTTTTGTCGGGGTTCATTTTGCCCACTTTTTCTGTGTGTGCGGTTGACGCGCGCAGGTGGCGCTGGACAACGGACTCCCGGGCCTCTCTCTGCCCCGGGACGACCCGGCAGACATTTTGGCTCTTTTTGTTTGAACTTCGGGGCGGAGAGAAAATGGCCGACTTCCTGTACGACGGACGGGGAAAGAAGGGAGGAAAAGGATGACTTGAGGTCCTTAAAAAACTCACCTGTGTTTGACGAACCACACTGGGAAACGCCTCCACCCGCGCTTTGAAGCGCTCCCTCCTTTCCTCCCCCCCTAGCTCCTTCCCTCCCTCCCTCCCTCCCTCCCTCCCTCCCTTTCTTTGCTCTCCTCTTTTGTGGTGTTCTAGTGAAGTCAACCAAATTTTCCGATGATGCAGTTCAAGCACATGTATTATAGACGTCTATGTATGTTTACAATGTTGGGTGTAAACATAGAATTCACACATGTACACACGCACGCACACACACACACACACACACACACGCAAATACAGAACACATGCAAACAGTGACAAGCCTCGATGAAGAAACAGACACAGAAAAAAAAACTAAAGTATATATCGAATTCCTGTTTTTTAGTTTGAGGTTTGGGGGACAGGGAATGATGTTTTGCGGGGGGAAAAAATGGCTGAAATAAAAAAATAAGCCTTCTGTATTTTTTAAAAAACAAGATGTTGTCTCCAGGTTAACAGTTGTATTTCACTGTACAGGAATCGAGAGGAAAAAAAGACTTAATAATAACCTACTCAAGACTAGGCGTTCAAGATTTAGATGGTGTACATTTCTTTTTCATGGAACTACATTGTACCCTTAAAACTGTAGACTTAAGCAAAAGTAAGAAGAAATCTGTTATTCTGTTGGTTTTGTTTTCCTGAGTTTGATTTGGTTCACAGAATGTTGGTTTGTGTGTGGGTCTCCACCGCTCCAGAGTAACAGGGCTGTTCTTCACCTTCAGCCGAGCAGCAGTTTAAATTCTCTCCATTCATGAAGACCGCTAACCTCAATTTGTGCGCTCTCAGTTTGAATTACAGGCTTGGTTCATAATCTAGAGAACTTTTCTTATTAACTTGCTTTTACTCCCTTTACCTGTTTCTAGAGCAATCGTTTTGTCCTCATATCGTTCTCATAATGGCCACACCGCAAATTAAAAAAAATAATAGAAGTTAAAAAAAAGTTTCTAAACTGGCAACCCAAGAGTGGCAGGTTATTTTCTAAGGCTTAAGAAGGGGGATGGCCGGGGCCAGACTGGCAACCTTCAGAAACACACCGTAAAGAAGCAGCAAGCAAGGTGGTGGTGTGCTTTGTGTTTGTAAATCTATGTATTCTGTGATGTCTGTATTGTTGTAAGAAATGATGAAAAAAAATAAATCTTCTCAAATACCACAAGTGGTCCTGTTTGTGATTGTTATGACTGTGGTCATAGTTTTGTTGTCTGCTCTGTTTTGTGTCATTTTTGGTTTTTCCTTCCCAATCCTTTATGTAAATAGGAATGTGCCATCCCCAGAGGAGGATTGGTCGAGGGATTTCAGGCCCTTGATGGTGATTGGCTGCAGCAGGAAACCCAAGAATATAACGAGCCAAGATGGCCGCCATTGGGGGTAGCCAGCACTTCCTCCTCTCCCAACCAGCCACATGTCCTTTTGGGAAATGCTTTGTTTTAGGTGGGAAGTAGTTCTAGTTTGCATAGTAGGGGTGTAGCGCCATTTCAGTTGATTATGTGTTCCCCCTTTTTGTTAGTAGGGAGGTAAGTCCATTTGTTTGTTCTAAGAATAGTGATTTATTTTCCAGGTAGATTTGTTTGGTTGTTGTTTGGCCTTGGTCCACCATGAAGCTGATACTTTACTTATAGTTATGTGATCTATGAGTTGTATGAAGAAATCCTTACTTTTTCTCTTATCTAAAATCTGTTGTGGTGGCTACTTGGGACTTGGGAAGATGGGGCCTTTTCAAGTTATGCTCTAGGCACCCCTAGACGGGGACATAACAGTGATGAACTGTTGACATGTGGTCAATAGGTCATAATATAGGTCATACTGGTGACTGAATCAAGTTGATGTAATTCTTAACCATAGAGGATGATATAATGACAAGCTCAGATCCCATGTCAGTGTACATCCATGAGGGCATCACTAAGCAGTAGTGCTTTCTAGTTCAGTTGGACTGAGGGATTAGTCATGTTTACACCACAACAGGGTGGTCTCAAATCAGGCCATCATGTGACACCATATAAGGCCTAATGTTACTGCAATGTAACCTAATGTTAATGTTGTGCCCTTGGGCCAGGCTGTCAGGGCAACACAGTTTGCCTGTTACATGAGAGAAGTAATACTTTAATTCATGTAAAAATACAAGTTCAATTTTGATGAGATTTCGCAAAAAACCGCACAACTGCCCCCTAGTGGACGCGCAGAGTATTTATTCACTGCTTTGACCTTGTAAAGCATTTATAGCGACTCCTGCCAGGCGTCACTCACCGGTGCCCACGCAGCCGCCCACTCAGCAGCCTCGCCGTCACAAGTCATCCACTCGGACCCGACTCCTCCGCCCGCCCGGGGGCCCACATCTGGGCCCACGCTGTCCCACCAGGCGTAAAGTACCTGCAGATGCTCGTGACGTTTGGTGGAGTCTGTGTGAGGCCGTCACAGCAGGGCGCACCAATCCCCCCCAAACTGCAGCTTTGAGCACACGGTGCAGCGCGTGCAGTGCTGAGGAAGGAACCCTGATGGACCCTGAAGTTCAAGTTCAAGTAACTAACTTTATTGTCAAGTGTGCTACATGGCAGGCATATAGCACAGATGAAATTGCAGTCCTCTCAGACCTGTGGTGCAAAATGAACAATCAGACAAACAAACAGACAAACCGACATTGTACAGACAACTCAGAAAAATACAAGTACAGCACAAAAATACAAGTATGAACACAAAAATACAAGTATGAAATACAAAAATACAAGTATGAAATACAAAAGTGAAAGTGAGGTAGGTATAGTGCATTGTTGCAGTGCAAAATATACTCAAAAGATACTCTAAAGTGACAAAGTGGAGTGTGCAGTCCCTGAGTCAGAGTTCAGAGTTTGTGAGTGGTGGTGGGAGGGAGATGGTCTGAGGTCAGATGATGCTGGTGGGTGTGAGGTTAGAGTCTGTGGCAGGGGGGGCAGAGGAGGGAGGAGGGCCAGGGGCAGAGCAAGGAGGGAGTTGAGCCTCCTCGGACAGCCTGGTGAAAGAAGCTGTCTTTGAGCCTGAAGGAACCCTGCTGATGAAGGGACCCTGTAAGTTGCACCTGAAGGGGCAGAAGACCCCGAGGAGGGACATGTCCACGTGGACTGACAACATAAGCACGGAACTTAGAGATGGCTTCCGAGTTTTTACTCGCCTTTGTAATCATCCAGTATCATTTAGTTCTGGGCCTATAGTGAGGTTCTCTACGTTCCTGTAGGTTCACCAGCTTCTCCCACATGCTTTGATACTTGGTGTATATCCTTTGTGTTTCACAGTGAAGGTCAGATACACAAATAAATTGTGCTGCCTTGTGTCTGTGTGTGTAGGTGGTGTTAGACACACACACACACACACACACACACTCTGGGGGGCAGTGGTTAGGGTCCAGTTACCCCCTGGTTTCAGACCCAAAGGTGTGTGTGTGTGTGTGTGTGTGTGTGTGTGTGTGTGTGTGTGTGTGTGTGTGTGTGTGTGTGTGTGTGTGTGTGTGTGTGTGTGTGTGTGTGTGTGTGTGTGTGTGTGTGTGTGTGTGTGTGTGTGTGTGTGTGTGTGTGTGTGTGTGTGTGTGTGTGTGTGTGTGTGTGTGTGTGTGGGGCTATGTTGATGTCTTGTGGAGGTCAAACAGTGAATGTCCTGCAGGGGAGTGTACACAGTGTGAGGTGGTCATTATTGGCCTAGTACACACACACACACAACACACACAGCCAAAGAGAGGGATCAATAGCACACAGCTCTCTCTCTCTCACACACACACACTGATCTCGGTGTGTGTGTGTCACCAGCTGCCTTTATCTAGTTTCATTAACTTGTGCCATCCTGTGGATGACTCACGTTAATGTGTGTGTGGTGGTGCCACAGCTCTCCACAAAGAATCTATGGTGGAGGCGCCTTCCTTAAGAGACAGGACATGGAGGCAGATGACAGGCGGGCCCATTAAGGGGTCATTAGCCCATCGATGAGTTGAGAGCCACCGAGGGGCTGAACCTGCTGCGACAGACCACCACTCCCTGTTGCTGAAGACCTCCTGGGTAAGACTGGACCCTTCCAGGCCAAACAGAGCCCTGAGCTGTTTGCTGGTCACCGTCATGTCTTGTTTCACTTTGTATTCATTGCTTTCACTCGACTCACCAGCAGGTGAGATGTGAGCCATTTGGAAATGTAGCCGTTTGTGACATCACAAGTGGGCGAGTCCATCCATATGTGGAAGGAGAGCAACCTACTGTACCAACTAACTGGTAGGCTGACAATAAAGTATGTGTGTGTCCCAACCGTTGCTGCCAGAAGGACCAACAGTTGTCATTTTAGCAGGTGATCAAATAATGACATACTTATGTTTGTATTTTGTCTGTAGTCACATCCCGGTCAGACTGTTCTCTTACCTGTTCTTTGTTTGCGTTTTGTATTTGTGTACCTGTCTACCCTCACTGCATGGATGGTTTTGCGTGTGTCAGTGTGTACATGCATGAGTAATGTCTGTCATCCATTCAGTATCCGGATTCCGTTGGGATATTTCAACAGTCAGTCAAATTCAAGTCATTTTGGAGTTGATGTTTGTTGATGTTTAAGTGTCGGTCTGATTTGCAAAACACCTGCAGCGCCCTCTAGTGGCCGGTTGGAGAATTTTACTCACAGCTCAAGTAATCCCGCACACAACAATGAGATACTTGTGTCGATGGCATGAATAATATTTTTTGCCCAGCTAGGTGTTTTTGTGTGGAGTTTGTGCTTATGGCATTGCACTTTCTGTGGTTTATTGTTGACAACTTCAGGCAGTTATTTTGATTTTTGTTTTTAGGAACTTTAATATTCATTAACCATTTCTATATAGGCCTATCTCTTTTCCAATAAAAAAATTGTATCGTACTCATGTAATTGAGTATACTTATGAAAGGCATATAAGAATAGAATAGAATAGAATAAAATAGTCTTTATTGTCATTATATGGTGTACAATGAAATTTGAATTACTTCAGTACTTAATTACTTACTTATCCGTAAAATACATTAAAATGTTACTTATATTGAAATGTATAGGCCTACGTGTGTAAAAAAATGTGTTATGGTTGGGCCTCATGCATTGTTAACTGTATTTGTTTCAATTGCAGTAGTGACAGTCGGCCACCAGGTGGCGACACATGAATCGTCATGAGACACGACGAGGCAGGGGTGTGAACTGGTAGCGCGCTGGCCTTGTGTCTGATAGGGTGGATGAGTGCGTCTGTACTGTTGTGTTGTGTTGTGCGCTTTCAGTGTGAAGCGGGACACGGCGTTCACGTCATTCGGGTCGACTCTGCAAAGAAGCGTGTCGAGCATCTGAGCTTCTCCAAAAGGCACATGATTCATTGTTATCGTAGGCCCATAAGTAACAAAAGAACACAGTTATGGCCGTTATTTGCAATGGTTTTTTTTTAATCATCAACATACCGTTGTCACAGTGAATTATCCCAGTTAAAGAGCTGTAGTGTGTGTGAGGGAGAGGGGGGTGGACTCATCTTATCTGTGTCATCTCTCCTTTCTGCCCCCTTCAACATTCTCCTTTCATCTGTTGCAGACCCCCAGGCAGTGTGTGTGTGTGTGTGTGTGTGTGTGTGTGTGTGTGTGTGTGTGTGTGTGTGTGTGTGTGTGTGTGTGTGTGTGTGTGTGTGTGTGTGTGTGTGTGTGTGTGTGTGTGTGTGTGTGTGTGTATGCAGAGAGAGAGAGAGACCCCCCGACCCAACCTCTATACCTGCCTAATGACATGGCTGAATTCACTTTGCATAAAAGTAGTGTCTTCTGAACGACCCACTAGTGAACAGTGAACAGTGAAGAGGAGTGACGTTGTTGTGTTCCACTGAGTTCATTTCACTGCGCGCTAGACTTCACCTACCTGCCTGGAGACGAGCGCTCTCTTGTCCCACTGCTCTGTGAACAGTGATCAGGCAGAAGACGGCCTTCCTGTCCTGTTCCCTGTTGACACGAGGCCACAATGTATAGACGTCTGTTGGGACGTTCACAAGGGAGGGGAGAAAGACAGTTTAAGGAAAGCAAATAGCATCTGCGGAGCTGTGTGAAGTTGAATCAACAGCGTAGACACAAGCCCAGAGTTCTGCTTCCATTTACCTAAAGGATTTGGAGAACAATTCGACCGTGGCTCTGTTGGCCTTGTAGACTAATCTTTCCCCGGGTCCCCTTGTTTCTACAAACGGTCAAGCTTATTATGGGATGTATTCGCATGGTGTTTCGGGCTGAACCAACAGACCACTCACCCTGCTCCTCAGGGATGTGTGGCAATGAATTCACTGGAAGGCACTTTAGGTAGAAGCCTGCAAATAGCTTCTAAGTAGACGCGCATGCACACACACACACACACACACACACACACACGCACAGTGTAGAGGATCACGCAGATGAAAAGCTCAAACATCCACCCGCTTAAGCAAATAAACGAACACACTTACACAACCTGAGACGCAAACACACACACACACACATACATTCAGACAACCTGACACGCACACATACACACAGTGTTAAATAACTTCTGTTTACAGACAGACAGAAATACTTTTATAATCCCTGACGGAAATTGCTTTCGTTACAGATACTCCAGTTGAATGGGGCAATGGTAAAGGGAAAAGAAAACCAGTAAAGAAGTAAAAAACAGTATAGAAGTATATAACAGTGAAATATATCATATTGCACATTTTGATTATAAAAAGTATATAGAGTATATATGCATGCATGGTTGCACAAAGTCTGAGCGACAATAGAGAAAAAGAAATGTATTGAATTAGTTTTACTTTACTTTTACTTTAGATTCAGTATTGTATATGAAGGGTTCGCTTTTTTTTTAACTTGAACTTTCTTTTTCTTTTTACTTAATTATTTCTCTGAAGTACTGGGAAGCCCTACACTCTCAAACAATGCTGTTTGAGGGAGTTTTGTTGTGCTTCTCGTGTAGCCTACTATTTTCATTATCAATGCCGCCTACACTGGGACACGCTATGCAATTTCCCTCAGGGATCGTTAAAGTACGTCTGTCTGTCTGTCTGTCTGTCACCATTCCATACTGACTGTTCTCACTGGCTGCTTTGCTGTCCTCAGTTAGCGTGCTTGCGTGCTAGCGTGCGCTGAATGTCATCACTACGCTGCATGTCATCACTACGCTGCATGTGTACTTATTTGCCCAGGGGCACTATGGCTACAGCAGGTGTTTGGTCTGTCGGCTCCATAAGGAACTCTCTCGGCAGCCGCACGGCACCGTGGCGCCGCGGGCCGACAGAACCCAGAGGGTTCCAGACCAACTCCCCCCCCCCTCCCCCCAGGATATCCTGGAGCGCCCCGCCCCCTCGCTGTTTGACCAGTCAGTGCTGAGCTCTGCGTGGACACACTGCGCTCAGCAGAGTGAACTCATCCTCCTGAGGGGGATGGGGTGGGGGGCTAGACCCCCCCACTGAGACGGTACATGTGTGCTCTAATCAGCCACGGCCGTAATCCCCTGGCAACGCCAGAGCCAACATCCAACGTTTGTGAAATGGGAAGATATGGGAGCACGGCCTGGACCCCATTGTTGTCCCTAAGTGATGCAACAACACTTAAAAGTCAACTCACTTTACAGTACGCTCACTTTAAAGTCAACTCATTTACAGTACGCTCACTTTAAAGTCAACTCATTTACAGTACGCTCACTTTAAAGTCAACTCATTTACAGTACGCTCACTTTAAAGTCAACTCATTTACAGTACATTGCTTTAAAGTCAACTCACTTTAAGTCAACTACAGCACTTTAAGTCAACTCACTCCAAAGTCAACGCAGCCAAAGACAACTCGTTCCTCACACCTTCCTGTGGACACGCAACGCGCCATCCGAGCCCAGCTCCGTGTTGACGTACTGGTGCTAGCGGCCAGTGAGCTAGTGAGGAGAAGGGAGAGCGATGCAGTCATCTGTCACATGTTTAGTGAGTGACACTTTCCGCAGCAGTGCTGAGGAGTGTGTGAGGTGCACTAGGCTGTGGTGCATCTTCTCGTTTCCTCCTCGTCCAGGGCAATGCTGAAACACTGCCTTTTATCGTGTTTTATATGTTGGTGTCTTTATCGCTCTCTGTAGTATTATATGCTACGTCCTTTGTACATTCTACACTCGTCATGCATTATATTAGCATTGTTTAACCTTAGTACGGACTCAGAGAGGGAGTGTTGAATGAATTCAGAATCACCGTTGACGTTGTTTCGTCATCACATCAGGACGAACCGCAACACAAAGAAACAAACATTTGCACAAAACCAAGTGCACAACGCAACTCTGGGCTTCGGTCTCAACCCTGAACGTCACTCATTTCTCAAGTCATGCAAATTGAAAACGTAACCGATGAGTTGCTGTTTGATGATCATTCCAGCGTCATGAACTCTGGAGACGTGTGCACGTCAAACAGCAGTGACTGTGGATTGTGATTTGGTGTGAGCAGAGCGTGCACCGCGCCCCCCGGGGCCCCCAACTGCCCCGGCTCCCTGTCTGCCTCGCACCTGAGCAAACACACGGCTGGCGCACAACTACCACCCGCCAGACACCCGGAGATCCCCAACAAACGACTGTGGAGCTATTGTTCCTGCGTGGCGCGTTGCATGAAGAACGTGTGGTGATGCACCGAAGACGAGGCGGCGACGTGTCACATGTCCATAACTATCAGTCTCACCGGGGAGGTGAACAAAACTCACAGCACACAATCAAACAAAACACAAAACAAACGCCAAGACTGTCTGAGATCCTGAACCAAACGCTGGGCTCAGAAAGACGAGGCAGGCGGGAATGTGTTTGTGCAGACAGGTTTTCACATGTGATATTATGATGCCTCAGCCATGAATGGGAGCGATCCCAGTGTCTGTGATGGATCACAGTGACCTCTCCCACCAGCGCCGCCGCGGCTGCGTTCCCATGGGTGTGTGGTGTTGGAGCAAGGTAGCGGTGTGGGGGGAGGTGAAGGTGGTGGAGGTGATGGTGGAGGGACAACGCATTGTCAAAGGCACTCTGATGTCGCGGCAGACAATGGACAATTTGGGAGAAATCTCTGTGTGTGTGTGCGTGTGTGTGTGTGTGTGTGTGTGTGTGTGTGTGTGTGTGTGTGTGGTGTCATCTCTTCTCCACCTCAGGCAACACAGGCTAACCTTTCCCTCTCCCCCCCCCCACCCATCCACCCTAGGGCCCTGGAAGCATGGCTTCCCTCTCTCTTTGTCTGTCTCTTGCTCTCTCTCTCCCCCCTCTGTCTCTCGTTCTCCCCTTTTCATGTGCCTTGTGTGAATGAGACCCCCCCCCATCCAGGTGATTTAGTGGATCCCTGCTTGGATCCTGTGGCGTCAGGACGTGTGGGGCTCCGACACTGTGACTGTGCACCTGATACCCCCACCCTCCCTCCCAGTCTTTCTCATGGTGATTGTGTCACGGGAAGCCTAGTGCATTGTGGGAGACGAAGGCCTTTGTTGCTGCCCCCGACACGGCGAGCGTGGAGAAGGGAGAGCACAGAGGAGGACGAGGACGCGCTGCCCGCGTTCCCTCGGGCCACGCCAGGACAGGCGTCGTGTTGCCGAGGAGCGCCGGGTGCCAGGGTGGGCCGCTCCGCTCCGGGCTGGACCGACCCAGACCATCCCAGACGGACCCAGACCGAACCAGACGGACCCAGACTGAACCAGACTGAACCAGACCGACCCAGACCGACCCAGACTGAACCAGACTGAACCAGACCGACTGAGACTGAACCAGACCGACCCAGACTGACCCAGACGGACCCAGACTGAACCAGACTGAACCAGACTGAACCAGACTGAACAAGACCGACCCAGACCGACCCAGACTGAACCAGACCGACCCAGACTGAACCAGACAGACCCAGACCATCCCAGACCGACCCAGACTGAACCAGACTGACCCAGACTGACCCAGACCGACCCAGACTGAACCAGACCGACCCAGACTGAACCAGACTGACCCAGACTGACCCAGACCGACCCAGACTGAACCAGACCGACCCAGACTGAACCAGACCGACCCAGACTGAACCAGACAGACCCAGACTGAACCAGACGGACCGAGCTCAGAGGAGAGGAGAGAGGAGTCGGCCCACTTCAGGCTCGGCCCATTGCGTGGGCCCTTCACCGTGCTCTGGTCGTGTGTGTGTGTGTGTGTGTGTGTGTGTGTGTGTGTGTGTGTGTGTGTGTGTGCGTGTGTGTGTGCGTGCGTGCGTGCGTGCGTGCTTGCGTGCGTGCGTGCGTGCGTGCGTGTGTGTGGGGGGGGGGGGGGGGGGGGGGTGTGGGTGTGTGTGGGTGTGTGTGTGCGCGCGCGCTCACACTCTGAACAGGAGAAGGAAGAGCTACTTCACACCCTGGGAATCAGAAAGACAAAAGAGCGATAGAGCGAGAGCGAGAGAAAGAGAGCGAGAGAAAGAGAGCGAGAGAGAAAGAGATATTGATATAGGTGGGTGTGTGTGTGTGTGTGTGTGTGTGTGTGTGTGTGTTAGAGTGACATCTAACACACATGTACATGGGGGCGGGGGTGTGAGAACAGGACATCAAACAGAGACATAAAGGGATAAAGGATGAGTTGGTCAGGTCAGGTGATCAGCAGCTGTCACTCAGGCAGACAGCCCCTGCAAGACTGCATGGTTCAACCCATCCGTACAGTAGTAAGACACATAGAGACATCCCCTCTTGAGACAGGGTCGTGACATCTTTTCCTGTGTGTGTGTGTGTGTGTGTGTGTGTGTGTGTGTGTGTGTGTGTGTGTGTGAGAGATTGATGCTCACCTATGAACACCTGTGAAAAATGAGTGTGTTGCCGATCCATTTCACAATTTTTTTCACTCATTTTAATAAACAACATTGACAGTGTATACTGCCGTACAAAGGCCAAAAAGACTGGAAATGGACTTAAAAACATATCCTTTGTTTTTCTATCAAAGTTTCCTGGCTCCATTGTGTCCCGTTTCAGAGAAAACACTGTGTTAAATTTGCAGTAACTACAAAATCCAACCTTTTATAAAGGCAAAACGCAGTAAGTAACGTTACTGCATTCTGGCTTTGTTTACCCGGCTTCCACGCGAAACATACTGCGTTCTCTACCGGAGTCATATATAGCCGCTAGCTAGATAGCTTCAAGCAACTATAAATGATTACAACCCAGCCAGAAACCAAAACACAAACTAACACCGAGTCACTATGGCACAATCAAGAGGCAAGGTGATGGTCGAACTTGCTTTAAAAAGGAAATATCGGGGGCGCTAGCGAGCAATGAAAGGGTAAGCTGCACCTCCAGATAGCTCGTCAAAAATCCGTCTAAAACTGCACAAAAACGCAAAATTACTGAACGTTATCCACTTTTTGAAGAACATAAACGCAACAGGATTCACGGGAGCATAATATTCTGCTCATTTTTCACAATGGTTAAACCGAGAGGCAAGAAGAACGAGTCACCAGAATCAGGCCCTGAAGCCTCGAGCACGCCAGACCCGGAGACCCCGGAAGCTGACGACAGTAGTATGGATGAACCCTCTAATAAGACGGTACTCGAGGCCATCGGTGCTTTAAGCACACAGGTGAACCGGATCAAATCAGAGGTCTGTGCTACCATAGAAAACCGCATCACAGAAGTTTCTGCTACCATCAGGGGCGAGATTTCATCACTAAGTGAAAATGTCCAGAAGTCTATTTCGGAGCTGAGAGGCAAATCAGTTGTGCACGAAGCCGCTCTTAAAGAGCTAGAAGAAAGCGCTTCATCCCACTCCGACATGCTTTCCACACTGCAATCTACAGTGGGCCTCCTGACAACAAAACTTAAACACCTGGATGAAAAATGTGAGGACCTCGAGGCGCGCTCGAGGAGGAACAATATTAGGATCATAGGAATACCGGAGGGAAAAGAAGGACCACGGCCCAGAGATTTCATCGCACAACTCCTAACCGAAGCGCTGTCTCTGCCGGAGGAACCGCTGATTGACCGGGCACACAGGATAAACCGCCAGAAACCGAAACCCAAAGACCCCCCGCGTCCCTTCATCTTAAGGCTGCATTACTACCATGTTCGTGAGGAAATACTACGCAGGGCCGCAGAAAAGAATAACCTGGAATACCAGGGGCGGAAAATATTCATATTTCCGGACTTTCCTTCTTCTGTGGTCAAGCAGAGAGCTGCATTCACTAAAGTTAGAGGAATGTTACGGGGAAGACCAGACGTCAGATACGGACTGATTTATCCGGCCAGACTGATGGTGACGCACGGAGGAGTGAAGATGTCGTTCACCGACCCGAAGGAAGCTCAAGATTACGCCGAGAAACACTTTGGACAGCCACAGTAGACTTTGACATCTAACGGGACACACCGGCTGCCCGACCGAGTGGAAAACGAGCCGCATACGGACATTCATATTCCTGAACGGAGGGCTACGAGAGGACACTGACTGTCGGTGAGATGTCACCGATGTGGTGAACTTGATGGTACTCTCTCTCTCTCTCTCTCTCTCTCTCTCTCTCTCTCTCTCTCTCTCTCTCTCTCTCTCTCTCTCTCTCTCTCTCTCTCTCTCTCGCCCTCTTCTCCGCCCTTCGCTCGTTTGTTCGCGGAGAGAGTAATAGCCTGCATTTCTGAATGTTTAATGTGTTGAATCTGAACAGGTGAACCACCCCAGCAGATATGCATACTGGTTTCATTCCCCTAAACTCAGGGTAGGACAGTGTTACAGTTAAATTGCTTTCAAGCTACAGTGAAAATGTTTTTGTTGTATTCAAACTTAAGACATTTGACGAGCTATCTATTTTGGGAACGTTAGTTACTAAGGTTAACAAGGGTTAACAGTAACAGCTCAGGGAAGTATTAGATTTTGGTTGGATTATTATTGTTATTTTTATCTTTCTTATTACGCTTTGATCACTTCCCGAAGTACTCTCGCGCCATACCCGTTTGGTACTGGCTAGAAATGTTTTCGTTTTTGGTTTACTCAGTTTGTTCAAGGGGATTTAAGGGGGTTTGTGGGATGGGAGAGGGAGGGATGGGACTTAGTCGTCTAGCTACTGTAAAATCACAACCTAAAGGTGGACTAATTGAGACAGATATTTACTCAGTTTTTTTCTGATATGTCAACACAAAATGATCTATATACAAGAGAAAGGGGAGGTCTAACTTTAGCTAGCTGGAATGTGCGTGGACTGAACAACCCGATAAAGAGGGGTAAAATCTTTGCTCATCTTAAATCATTAGCGCCAGATCTGATATTCTTACAAGAAACCCATTTGAAAAAGGACTCCCATACCAGATTAAGGTGTAGATGGATTAATAATATTTTCCACTCATCTTTTAATGCTAAAGCGAGAGGTACAGCGATCATGATAAGGAAAGGCGTCCCCTTCATCCACAAAGACACCATTTCTGATAAGGAAGGTCGCTTTTTGATTGTAACTGGGGAAATATATTCTACACCTCTCACCTTGATGAATATATACGCTCCGAACATAGACAATCCATAATTCTTTCAGAAGGTGATGTCTCTTATACCAGATTTGTCCCAAACTAATTTAATTATCGCAGGAGATTTCAATTGCGTGTTAGATCCGTATTTAGATCGATCTTCCACTCGGAGAATGGAGAAAAGCAACTCAAGTGTCTTTCTTAATACATTTATCAACAATACTAATTTGTCTGACATTTGGAGAACTGCTAATCCGACTGGCAGGGATTACTCCTTTTACTCGGCAAGACATAACTCATACAGCAGGATTGATTATTTTCTTATAGATGCAAAACTGATGCCATATGCCGTAAATGCGAAATACCACAACATTCTGATCTCAGATCACTGCCCCCTCACGTGCACTCTGAATATTTTAAACATGGCGAAGCCGCTGACAAACTGGAGGCTAAACCCTCTGTTATTAACCGAAAAAGAGTTTTGTGATTATTTAAAAACTCAAATATCCCTCTATTTTGATACTAATGATAATTCAGAAACGACCCCTTCTACTCTCTGGGAGGCATTCAAAGCTTTTCTTAGAGGCTCTATTATTTCATTTGAAGCATTCAGAAGGAAAAGGAACAAGGCTAGGTTACTTGAACTAGACAACCAAATTAACCTTCTGGATAAAGAGAATGCCCAGACTCCTTCCAGTGATTTACATAAAAAAATATCAGCCTTAAAATATGAATATTACAAGATACTCTCGGCAAGGATTAGTAAGGCATTTTTGTATACTAAACAGAAATATTTTGAGTTTAATGACAAGCCACACAGACTCTTAGCCCGACAACTCAGAAAACAGGAAAATGATCGCACAATACATAAAATTAAATCTGAAAAAGGTGAAGTTCTCCTCAAACCCAAGGATATTAATGATCGGTTTCTCCAATTTTATAAAAACTTGTACACTTCCAAAAATGATACAGACTATGTAGCTATGCAGAATTTCTTAGATAAATGTAATCTCTCTCAGCTAGATGAACATGAGTCGGCTCAGCTGAACTCTGAAATTTCTATTGAAGAAGTTAAAAAAGCCATCACTTCACTTAAAAGCAATAAAGCCTCTGGCCCTGATGGCCTCCCAGGTGAACTCTGTAAAAAATTTAATGAAACTCTTTGCCCTTATCTACATAAGGTGTTTACTCAAGCCCACACCGATGGTGTCCTACCTCCTACCTTAGCAGAAGCAGTCATTACTGTTATACATAAAAAGGGTAAGGACCCAGAAGAAGTAGGCTCTTTTCGTCCTATTTCCCTCTTAAACCAAGATGGGAAATTATTTTCAAAAATTTTGGCAAATAGATTAAGCCCCTTTTTAGAGAAATTAGTGCATCCAGATCAGACTGGTTTCATACCTGGCAGAAATTCTTTTTTCAATCTTAGACGATTATTTAACATCATGTATGCTACAGACAGACCAAAAGAAGAGTTAGCCATTCTCTCACTCGATGCTGAGAAGGCATTTGACCAAGTCGAGTGGCCTTATCTGTTTGAAATTTTAAAAAGATTTAATTTTGGGGAAAAATTTATTTCAATGGTAAAACTTCTCTATAAGGACCCTTGTGCTCAGATACTCACAAACCAAATATTGTCTCCTCGTTTTAATCTACATAGAGGAACGAGACAAGGGTGCCCCCTATCGCCCTTGATTTTTGCCTTAGCAATCGAACCCCTTGCCGAGAGTATCCGCTCAGACCCTTTAATTCATGGTTACGACACACAAAATTCTTTGAATAAAATTTCATTATATGCTGATGATGTTTTGTTATTCATCTCTCAGCCGCAAGTCACGATTCCGCAGATACTCGATAAAATCAATTCTTTTGGGACCTTCTCTGGTTATAGGATAAATTGGAATAAAAGCGAGCTAATGCCCGTACATGTACAGAACGATGCCTGGTTACAGAACCTCCCTTTTCGTATTTCTCCTGAAAAATTTACATATTTAGGAATTCAGATCACAAAGTGCCACTCCCATTTATTTAAAGAGAATTTCCCACCACTTTTGTCTAAATTACAGTCAAATATACAGTTTTGGAAGTCCTTACCAATATCATTACTGGGCAGAGTCAATGCTATTAAAATGATTTTCTTGCCCCAGTTACTGTATTTATTTCAGAACATTCCAGTGTTTCTTCCTAAATCCTTCTTTAAGAAAATAGACTTGATCGTGCTCCCTTTCCTTTGGGACTACAAAACTCATAGAATTGGCAAGAAACACCTTTGTAAATCTAAATTGGAGGGGGGCTTGGCACTCCCAAATTTTTTATCATATTATTGGGCCTCACAAATTAAGATTATGGCATACTGGCTGGATGACACAGCAACCCCACCAAACTGGCTCGAATTAGAACAAGAGTCATGCCAGCCTAACTCTATGGGTGCCATTCTTCTAGCACCTTGCACTATTGGGAAGTCTTTATACAATTGCAATGTGATGATCCATAGTACAGTGCGCATTTGGAAACAAATTAAGTCACACTTTAAGTTGAAACCTATATGTTATGCACTTCCTATCGCTGGAAACCCTACCTTTCCACCATCCATTATGGATAATACCTTCAATCTCTGGAGGAATATAGGCATCCATACAATAGGAGACCTATACATTAAGGGCATGTTCGCATCCTTTGCACAATTACAGAGTAAATATAATCTACCAGGAAGTAGTTTCTTTAGGTTTTTGCAAATTAGAGACTATGTGAGAACACATCTGCAAGACTTTGAGACTTTTAAAGGCTCTTGTCTTGATCGATGCCTCCGGCCCACATCTTGCTCAGAAAAATCGATATCTTACATATATGACACCTTGCAATCTATCAGTCCAGTGAACTCCACCCTAATAAAGACAAAATGGGAGGAAGAGATGGGCACTGAGATCTCAGACACTCTCTGGGAAAAGAGTTTGGAACACACTCACCGATGCTCCAATAATGCCAGGCACCGCCTAATCCAATTTAAAATTTTACATCGTCTTCATTACTCTAAGGAAAGGTTACACAGAATTTACCCTGAGTTGTCCCCTATATGTGACAGATGCCATGCAACAGACGACACGCTGCTTCACAGCTTTGCTTTATGTGACAAGGTCAAGATCTTTTGGTTTAATGTCTTCAGTTTAATATCTGAAATACTTAACGTACAACTAGATCCTAAACCACTCACCATTATTCTGGGAGTGTTAGATAATGTTAAAAGGTTAAACAACTTCCAACAATGTTTCCTCTCTTATTGTCTTATTGTCGCGAAGAAGTTACTTCTCATGCATTGGAAAAAGAAAGACGCGCCCACCATAAAGATGTGGCTTAGTGATCTTACTAACACTCTCCATTTAGAGAGAATAAAATATACTCTTATGGATAAACTACCGCTATTTGACAAAATTTGGTCACCTCTCATTCAATATCTCACACCTCGTAGTGGCAATTAATTTTCCCCTTTATCACAACAAATTACTGAATAGACGGTAGGGTACGGCTGGGTGGGTGGATGGGTGGGTAGGTGGGGATATTTGCTTAGGTTTTGTCTTTTTAGTTTATTATTTCTTTATCTGTATTTTGTTTTCTACATATTTGACTGTTCTTTCATTTTCCTTTGTCATAACATAAAACAAAAAGAGGGCGCTGTGTCCTAGCTGCACACATTCCTGTATTGATATACACTGTTCATTTATATGCTTGTTGTAATTGTGTGACACTATGACTGTGTGCTCTAATAAAAATATTTGAAAGATCACACACAGATGGGAAAAACACATTAAAACAAATACAGAGGATCCCAAAAAAAAAAAAAAAAAAAAAAAAAAAAAAAAAAAAAAAAGGAAATATCAAGAAGACAGTAAAATCATACTTAACAGACTTGCAAAATGATTTATAGGTCAGCATATTGTGAATAGTTTGTTGTGGCAGAACATGTAAACCACACAAA